>VCRD01007844.1:0-12507 GCA_006783055.1 Trinorchestia longiramus
CACCCCTGAGTCCCCCACCGGATCACCCGCTACGCAAACAACAACAACAACAACAACAACAGGGATGCTACTTACAGTCTCATGCACTTCGTTTGCATTGTTTCCAGAAATGCTAATAATTTAACGCTATATCAGCTTTCATTATAAACAGTGCCGATGATATCAAAATACATCACAATCTTTCCATACAACTGGCCAACTTCAAAATACCTTATTTTACGGGATAATTTTCAATCTGCATAACCTCAAAATGTTTCGATTCATTTAACTTTAATAATAATTGATACAATTCGCAGCTGTTGAAGGCCAGTACGAAGAAGCAAATAGATAATACTCTCAGAAGCGAAATTACTTGTAAAGACGTTAAAACGGTGACTCGCGTATCTACGAAACCAGTGAGTGCAGAATAAAGTACTTGTGTTAAAATAGTGATTACAAACGCCTACTTACTGAACAACTAACTTGTAATCATTCAAACACTGAACAGCTCACTTGTGATTAAATAATTACTGAAAAACATTTCAGTTCTGATAACAGCTCTTTAGCATTAGAAGTCTATTTTACAGGTTTGAGTTCGGATATTCTAGCACAACGAAGTAATATAAAAAATTGAATGAATTTACAGAAAGAATCGCAGACATCACGAAAAAGCGAGTATCCCTCGAAGGCCGTGGGCCGGTGTGAGGCCCTCAGCAACACCGGGACACTGAGGGCCTCAGCAACACCGGGACTCTGAGGGCCTCAGCAACACCGGGACACTGAGGAACTCAGCAACACCGAAACACTGAGGGCCTCAGCAACACCGAGACACTGAGAGCCTCAGCAACACCGGGACACTGAGGGCCTCAGCAACACCGGGACACTGAGGGCCTCAGCAACACCGGGACACTGAGGGCCTCAGCAACACCGGGACACTGAGGCCCTCAGCAACACCGAGACACTGAGGGCCTCAAGACGCAAACCGAGAGCCTTTCCCACCTACAGAGGCGGCGCAATCTTGTCCTCACATTGATAAATTTTCAGAAATGGTACTGAACGTAGATATATTGTTTACTATTAAAAATAGTGACGTGTAGACATTATAATCATGTGTAGATATTAATCACTGTAGATATTAAAAAAATCTATCTGATTCAAGAACTAGGCATGGAATTATACTTGGAGTACACGTGCATGAACTAGGCCTTGGTATTGTTGTACTATTGGCATTGACAGCTCCTAACTGGGCACTTAAACTGCAGGCGCCACTGGCAGTGTGGGGAGTGGTAACATCTTCCTTTACATAATTAAAGCAAGAAAAGAAGCTGCACGACATCGACACCAGTTGACAGACTTTCTCCAACGCGATGTCCAAATTTTCAACACCATCTTCACTTTGAGCCAGTACGTCGTCTCCAGAGACAGAGTCTCTGCTGGCGTTATTGGCAGGACAATAACGCCACAATAAGTGTGCTGGAATCAACATGACGATGGCGTTCCGTAAACTCCTACAACTTTCAAAGTGTTCTCTACAAAGGGAAACAGACGAAACTCGAACATAAAACTACAATATTCGAAACACCAAAAAAAGAGAAACAAGAAAGTTAAATTGACCATGGACTCTCCAAAAAGCTTAGCAGCAGTCGCACACAGCAGCTGCAGTGAGTTTTGCAGAGAAGACTATAGCAAATGACACAATTTTATGTGTTCGTTGTTGCGGCTCAGACTATATTTAGCACAAATACTTAGCAGTAAAAGGTGCACAGCGGCCTAAAATATTCATTCTATTTGTTTGTACAACTCTTGATCAAAATAAAACTATTTTGACATTATGCTGTCGTTGCACAGATGGTTCCAATGCAGTGAGAAGACCCTTGAACAGACGCTGTCCATTTTTTAATAATCATATTCCTTCCGAAACACAGTCTGAGACTGGCGTAACCAGAGAGCAGGATTAGTGCTGCTACACTGCTAACAGCGTAATAAATATAAATAGGCAACAACTGTGTCCTTCCCGTCCCTCTACTACCAATTTCCTCCTTTGTTTCCACCAGCACTGAAGTATGATATTTATTTGACACTCCTTCCCTTTTATCAGTAGAGTAGCTTGTAGTCAAAATCATGTTAAGACCAGACCCATGCAATATAAAGCTCAGCGGCAGTCGCAATACATATAAACGCACTAGCAGCTGTAACAGCAGTTACAGCAGCTACAACAGCAGTTGCAGCAGCTACAACAGCAGTTACAGCAGCTACAAAAGCATCAGCAGTTACAGCAGCTACAAAAGCATCAGCAGTTACAGCAGCTACAACAGCATCAGCAGTTACAGCAGCTACAACAGCATCAGCAGTTACAGCAGCTACAACAGCATCAGCAGTTACAGCAGCTACAACAGCATCAGCAGTTATAGCAGCTACAACAGCACCAGCAGTCACAGTAGTTACAGCAGCTACAACAGCACCAGCAGCCACAACACTTGGCCTCAAGAGCCGTCTCCAGGAGGTTGCTTGTTGAAGTAGGCAAGGCGCTTCTCTCTCAGTGCAGAGACGTCCGTAACAGCGGCACATTCTGTAGGAATTAGAACACAATTAGGTCAAGTATAGTCACAGCACGTTCCTTATCCTTGAAATTAGGAGACTAAGAACTTGTGCTACATGCGGGCCTTATGACGATGTTTGAAAAGAACTACATATGAAAAATTTACTATTTCTCGGCAAAATAGTAGAATAAAAGCCGTATGTTAGTAATAACCATAGTCAGCAACTGCCATAGTTGACAATTAATATAGTGAACGAGAAACTTTGTTCACGAGGTTAGAAGTACAAGTAGGTTATGACGCGCAACCAACAGGTTTAGGGTGGCAGGTGAACGCTGATGAGGGTTATTCTTCTTCTGCTAACGACCGCATGTGCATACCTCACCTGACGCATATTCTGCTCCATGAGAATACCCGCGTTACAGAAAGCTGTTGTGATAACCGTTACTTAGGTTTCAACATAAACACTAATATTAACTGCTCCTCATAATAAATTTGACCGCCTTCTAAACTGAAAAGTAACCTTTATAAAATCCAGCCGTGGTAAATGTTGCTGAACTGAAGAAACTACTGGGCTAGCGCTACCAGACTTGCTCCTCGCACGCCCTTCAGCATTTTTGTGGCCTGGATCCTGATGCAGCTCAGTCCTGCCTACGCTTTGTCATGAAGCACCGGCTACATACTTAGCACTCACCATTGTGTACGTATGATTCATTACGTCCAGACAATCAGGCAGGCAGCAGACATGCATCACAACACCACCACAGCACATCAGCTTCCGTCTGATATCACAGAGTATATCCTTGGAGACATAGCGCGGGCACGCAACAGATCTCCAAGCCTTCAGCAATAAAAAAGTAGCCTGTGATATGAGAGAATGCGTCTAGACACAGAAACAACACTAACGCGTGGGGAGGTTATGTCTAGACACCCACAAACGACACTAACGCATCTGAAAAGATGTGTCTAGACACCCACACGAAACTAATGCGTCTAGAAGGACGTCTAGACATCCACTCGACACTAACCTGCCAGGAAGGTTGTGTCAAGACTCACACAAACGACACTAACGTATCTGGGAAGATGTGTCTAGACACCCACACGACACACGCGCGAGGGAGGTTGTGCCTAGACACCCACACGACACACACGCGAGGGAGGTTGTGCCTAGACACACACGATACTAACGTGTGGAAGTGGACACTTCTCCGAGACTTAGTTTGAGAGCAGCCTGCAGCTGGCGAGCTTCATCATCATCATCATCATCCTCCTCTGCACTGTGTGATGCTGCTGCTGTAGAAGGGACAGATGATGATGCTGGTGGAGGTGGTGGTGCTGGTGACGGTGAAGAGCCGTCGTCGTCAAGACACGCCATGCTTAATCTCAAAGCCTTCTCCAAATCACCTGATGAGAACAGAAATGGCGGTCACAATATCAAATTCTATTGTCTTTTTACAAGAACCAAATGTTCAGGCTATAACGTTAACAACATTGTTCACAAGGTCTGTAGTTTATACTTGACTCATTTCAAAACTAAAGAAACGTAACCCACTGCACACGCTCAGCCTGCAGTCGCAGCTGCGGACACACACCTTAGTTTCCTGTTGTAGCAATTATTATTATTATGTTCCTAGCTTAACCACCACTCCGTTGTGGCAAACAATTCATTGGATCATGGCTAACATTGACAAGATGTAATTCTAACAACACTTATTAATAGTCTTACTCCCCTCCTTGAGTTAAAACTTAGTAATAGTCTTATATACCATCCTCCTTGAGTTAAGTATAAACGTTCCTTCATTTTGGTAAGCTGCTGCTGACAAACATACGCTAGAGCCGCAACTTCCTCTCCCACCCTGACCCATCCAACATCGAGTCTCTCTTGTTGAGGGGCGGGGTCCACCAAACCGTGGCTCCCAGAGCTCACGCCCCGTTGCCTTTCCCTGCTCTGTGTGCTCCTGCGGAGTTACTGGGAGGGGAGTCTCATTCCTGTGTACCTCCTGTCATCACTGGGTCCACCAGCGCTGCTCTCGCCTCGCTTCGGTTGTTGCCTACACCCCTCTCTCGAAGAACAGTCAACCAATTCAGTTGCTTTAGTGTCATCTACACCAGCAATAGCTAGGCCTAAAAGACTGCATTATCTTCATTGTTATTATTATATTCCTGGTTCAACCACCACAGCTACATTTTAAGAGGCAACAATATTCCATCTTCATTCCCCCCATTTCCTCTAAAATGCACAAACCATCCTACTCTCAATCACAGTGGCAGCACCCACCTGCAGGGGAACAACGACACTCAGGAAGGCTGTCTCACGCACCTTCAGGCTCCTGTATTGCATGAGGCACGCTGGTCAGATGCTCGGTGAGAGAGAATTGGAGGGCGTTCTCCAAGTCAGTGTCTTCCCCAGTGCCCTCCACAGCAGAAGTCTGACCACCTGAGTGAGCCAGGGATGCAGCCACAGCAGCCGCGATGTCGTCCTCCTCCAGGTGGCGTCTAGAGCTGCCAGCAGCACCCTCCTGCAGCTGCAGTCACCAATTGTAGCTACAGGCACCACTACACAACAGTTCTGGTCCTACACAAAGTTATTGTCCTCCACTACACAACAGTTCTGGTCCTACACAAAGTTATTGTCCTCCACTACACAACAGTTCTGGTCCTACACAAAGTTATTTTCTTCCACTACACAACAGTTCTGGTCCTACACAAAGTTATTGTGTCTCTACACGGCAGGAGAGAGAGCGTTCGTACATGTGTGCCAGCACCTAAAAAGCCTTGGTCACAAACTACACCACAGAATCTCACGTGCACGTGGCTAAGGTACGATGAGCACAGTTAAATGCATAACAATGATGTATATTGGATACAAATTTAGCATAGAAGTTCAAGTGGAATTCACAATAGATACACTGAACATCAGTACAAGAGACAGCAACGTCTACAAAATCATTTTATCCAAAAATTGAGGTATACCTCAAAATTTGCAATGTTGAAATTGAGTCGATAGCAATAATAAAAGAACTGAGCCTAGCTTTTTTCCAATAGTTAGGTGAGGTATCAAGAGTTGAATGTGCAAGTTTTAGTTGGTCATTGTCATGTGCTGGCCTGTGTAGGCTTGTTCCTTCTCTGCTTGTTATGTTGCCGGGGTCACAAGGACATGCCGTGGTGATGTTCTATGTTCCCACACATGATGCAGAAGTGTTGAAACGGCACGCGTCTCCCGCTGGCGAGCAGCTTATAAGGTGAGCATGTTCAGCAACTCATCAACTCCTGTGTGGAATTCCCACACCACAACTCAGCTAAAGATACCTTTACGCCTACAATGCAATTAAGCAGCTCACACCTGCACCCAGACTGCAAGAATTAGGCGTATTCTTGAAGAAAATGTTCCTACATGACAAGCCTCCTCTAGATACCAGTAGTACAAGCCAGAGACAATATTAGTATTGTCTTGTTATTTGAGGTCTTTTTGATATATTAACGATTTCTGCATATAATAAAGGTAATTACGAACACCATATAATAGAATTAAAACAGTGCTAAAGAAATAAAAAAACTAATTGCAACATGGAAGAACTAAAAAACAAGCCACCCCAGAAATTTGGTGACAGAATTGCGAAATTTCAGAGGTGTACCTAAACTTTCCGATCTGAAACTTTGTGCGTACGCATCAAAATTCCAGATGCTGGAAATGGCTTGCATTCTGCACCAGAGGTTGTGCAGCAAACATGAGTTACAATGAGATACCTCAGACAGCAGCGGAGGCTTGACAGCCTGAGTCACTTTGAGGCCAGCCAGCAGCGTGTCAGCCTCACACCGTGGCAGGGCTCCCTCCACGATGTAGATGCAGTACCCTGCAACACATGATACAGATGTAGTGCCCTGCAACACATGATACAGATGTAATGCCCTGCAACACATGATACAGATGTAGTGCCCTGCAACACATGATACAGATGTAGTGCCCTGCAACACATGATACAGATGTAGTGCCCTGCAACACATGATACAGATGTAGTCCTCTGCAACACATGATAGAGATGTAGTGCTCTGCAACACACGCCTCAGCAATATAACTCCTGTTCATGTAGTGGCTTAGGTCACTCAGATAAACAAAATCTTTTGTAGTGGATTCAAAAACATTTTCATAGCTGTTTTGAACAGAGAAAATTAATTAAAGAGAGCAGGTATACAACAGCAAAAATAGAAGCGGCTCAGAGTACACTTTTTTCTACCCATGCCAAGTGAAGGAGACTCTCACCACCCAAATCTACTCATACTGCAATGAAAGAGCAGTGTCGCTTGAATGCAACAACCGCTGTTAGATTAAATAAAGATTCAGTCAACAGTTAACCTAATGAGTATTTTCTCCAAAATTTATCATTAAATATCCTGTGTATGTTATAAAAAGGGGAGTTTTACAATACACAGCTTGCTTGGGTGATCTTGAGGTAGCATGTGGCCATCTTTATTCCATAACCCATCGACACACACAAGTACCATCAACATACAATGTTCTTTACTTGAATCAGTGACCACAGTTGCACTTAAACATGTATTTATATCACAGGGAGAACCTACAGTTGCCCAGGGAGAAGTCTAACAATGCGCTCAATGCAGAAAGCTCACACCTTAGGACGCTACAAGGAAAGTAGGAAAAGATAGATGGTGTTGGAGAGTACTGGTAATGCCTTATTCTATTCTATTCTAGTACCTTGGGCCTGCAGCTGAGCTAGGAAGAGAGAGACGTATGTGTGGGAGAGTAGCTCTGGGTAAGCAAGGAGGCTGTTCAGGTTGAACCACTGCGTGCCCAGCTTGCGTATAGTGAACCAATGCTCCTTCATGTTGCAGATGTATGCACTTCCTGATCTGCAACATCAGGAGCAGGGCACTCGGGTTAGTGAACATTTACATCATGGCTAAACTTCGATATTTGGCAATTTTTTCTTATTTTGAGATAAAAGCAATATACTAGGTGTGTTCAAATCTCATCTTTCCTGTATGAATGTATTGATTCAAGTATATTAGCCTATTGTCTTAATCATGTAGGAACGTGCAGTGGGCTCACTGCCTCACGCAAGTCCCCCGTACGAGCCAATTATCTAACATCAGCAAAATCTACATATTCTTAATAGAAAGACCCTATTTTTTGATAATAAACATTGTAAAAAAATTAATTTGATTGTTAACTTCATAGGAACATCTAAGTGAAACTGAGCCATCCTGAAAAAATTCCTGTAGTTGACTAAAGCTTTCAGGCCTCCATAGAAAAGTTCACACACGTGGGGTCCTGCTTTGCAGCGATGGCAGAGGCTGCCACGGTGGAGGTGAAGGGGGTGAGAGAGAGACCCCACACCTCCAGGGCCACGTTCATAACCTGGATGCTGAACATCCCACTGTCATCCATGTTGTTTGAGCTCTCCTGCACACATTTGTTAACCTCTGTCTTCATATTGAATGTGATAATAAGCTTATTTACAATGTGAATAAGTTTCAACAATTAATATCCAAAGTGCTTCATTCCATCAATATCGTTCATGTTCAAAGCTTACATCATGATCCCTTATGTTTTGACTTTAGTGCTTAATTTTGTGCAAAAATTCACTAGAATGCACAAAATTTATAGTCTCTTTCTGCATCACGCTCGGCTTGAGTCAAATTGTGACTTACTCAATCAGTTCTCCAGACACAAAGGATTCAGTGAGCACAACTGCACTGCTGCAGCACAACACTACCATGAAAACATCAATTTCAGAGCACTAGACAGATAATGATTCAGCACATACTTTCTAAAATTTTCTGCACTGATAATGCCCTCTCAATGCACATTATATAGTTCCATCATTCATATTGTAAGATGAAATAACTCCATTGCAGATATGAAAGCAATTTTAAAAATTCAAATAAAATGATTTGCACTACTTAATTAGTTTGGCTTTCATATTTTTAGCTTCACTTCAAAGCAACTCATAAGCAAGTCCTGAGATAAAAAGTATAACTATGGATGTCAATGCTATACAACAAAGACAAGTATACAACCTTGAAAAAGTCTTGGTATTCAGGAGTGTCGGTGCCCAGCTCTGCCATTCGCTGCCTCTCCTCCACGTCCATTTGGCTGGCTATGGTGGCCAGATCCACTGCTGAGAAGTAGGAGGCTTGCAGCAGTGAGTTGAGGCAGTGCACAGCACACAGTGACCCTTCTTGCTGAGAAAATACTATATTTAAGAATAATTGAACAAATTTTCCTGGTTTTAGCACAAATAAAACAATAATTACTAATAAATATTCATTACAATAGCATATGTTGAGTCACAAAGTATATATGCTACATGATATATCAAAAAAGAATGAGGTTCATATCACTACATAAGTATCTGACAATGACAGTTTCAAACCCATTTTACTACATTTCCACTATTGTAGACTGTAATGTATAAAATTTACTATTAATTTAAAAGAACTTCTTTCTAGATACATTTCAGACATAAAAGTAAAAATTATACCAAGAACTATATTACAGAAATTTTATACCTTGCTAGCAAAGTTGTAAAACTTGCTTCAGAAAAGCAGCTTAGTTTTCAATCCATAAAACGTAACATCCATCAGAGCATAACTTAGCGATCTGCAACTAGGAAGCTTGAGTAAGTCCCCATTTTATAAGCAAGTTTCAGTACTTGTGTTCATCACACACAGATGCATACATTCCCTTTACTGCATGTGATTATTGTGCTCACCATGTAATCATGTTGTGTAGATGTATGTAATTACTGTGATTACTATTGTAATTAACATACAGTATGCATCCTTATGCATGTAGTTTGAATTTCAAGTATTATAAAACCATGATTCAAGTTTTAACCATTGAACATTCCTAACCATCAAAGATCAAGTTTATCCATGCCAGCATAGCAATTAGTTCTCTTATAATAACAGACCCCATCAAACCAGATTTTGGTCATAGTGGACAAATTTTCCAATGAATGCACCCCCAAAATACTCAAACATTCATATACAAAAGTTCTACCAAAGCAAGAAAACAAGCAAAGAAAGGTTTTCTGTACAGTATTGTGCCAACACTGATAGAATACATTGCTCAAAGTTCATTGTTGTGAAGAAATCTACATAGCCTCTGGCCTCAAAAGATGTAATGCAGTAATTCCTAATGTTCCATTAGAACTCCAAGGAAACTTGATTTAATATGCACATTTTCAGTAATTGGCTTTTCCCCATTTTGTATCTGTAGTGCAGATCAGGAAGATATCACAGTCACAAGCTCCACTGTTATTAAGAAAAGATAAGTATAATTCAGTTATTTAATATAATGGACAGTGGCTCCACTCTGTTAGTTCATTATTATGAAGATGGAGACTGTATATGAATATCTTTTTTACAATCTTTTACAACAAAAACTATTCTTGTCTCTTCAACAGCTGATTCATGGTATGCATGACCTCTGCAAATGACTATTAATAAGTGCTATTGGCAATTTACTACAAAGAAAAGAATATTACTATACTGTTCATTTATAAAATAAAATATATCAAGAAGAGCATATATAGCTTTATTTATTTAATTAAATTACATTTAATTTAATTTAAGAACTTACCAAACACCAAGACACAACATAAGAGAAAGAACATGAATTACAGTTGTTCGTCTAACTTGAAGACATGAGATATTTAAAATTACATGTTTCCATGAAGATTAAACTTTCTGTCAGTACTTTGAGGAAGTAAGCTTTTCTATTTTGTAACTCAAAAATTTCAAGAACCTTATTTGAGTCAAAAATACAGTTACATAATTCTGAGAATACAAAATTATTTTTTGAAAACTGTTTGTATAATGAATTTAATATCCAATTGCCTACAAAACAGGATGTAATTAGCATTTACACACCCAAGCAAAACAAGGAAGGTAGTTATCCCTCATAGAGCAGCTACAACAATAAAGACAACTAGCCAACCTCTAACAAACATGTACTGGTAAAGCACTGAAACCACAGAGACAATGCATCAACATCTAGTAAATATGTACTACAACAATGAAGACAACACACCAACATTTACCAGAAAGTGGTAGCACTAAGCATGCACTTAAAAGCTGAGCTCACCTTTTCATGATAAATACAGTCCATTTTGTAGGTGGATTGAGAGCAGCATTAACAAGATGATGGAGTGTGTAGCAGCCTTTGAAGACTAGGAAAGTAGTAAAACAGTACTACTATCTAAGTAGAGGAACTCTTTTAGCAGCTAGGTAAATGACAGCCACAACCAGGAACAATTATATAAGCTTAAACTAACTTAATGCAAGTGGACCATAAAAAATATTTTAACATTAATGATTCAATGCTTTGTACTATTCAAAGGACATTGTCCACACAGTTATCTGGAAAAAGATCATCAAAAGACTCAGTAAGGTTGCATATAAAAAATCTTTTATATGTTCCTGAAGTATAAAAAGAATTACAGGATATCAATATTAACCAGTATGTACATATTACAGCTGTATGAGTGAATATAGTAGACAACTGGAATAAATGCCAATTAACTTCTACAAAGTTAACTTACCAATGAATAATAACATATACATTTTATCTGAAGAAATCATCTGGCTACATAATATGTGACTGATGATACTGATGCAAGCATGATTTATATTATTGATTGTGAATAAATTGTAACAGAAGACAATTAACTTGAAAACTCGCATTTTAACCGTAGAACTGAGAGGTAACACACCTTTAGGAGTTTGAACTCCAGGAAAATTGCACTTCCAACTGCTACTTCTCAATTTTCCTACCACATACAGATGAACAGTTGCATCATGCTGTGGGTAAATAGATTTAGCCAAGAAATACCTAGGGCAAAAATATGCTCAGTGAAAGAGATTTCTACACATTAGAGTGTACTGTAGGTAATTGAAGTCATTGATGCAAGTTAGCTCATGATCACTGCTCTGCTGAATGCAGCATGTCAGTCCCACAGGTTAGAATACTTTAGAAGAATCTGTCATAAAAGATGTGAGCTTGCCTTCCATCATCTCAAGTGACCCAACTTCACATGCAAAAGCGAGAGCAACATTTTGTAATCCATAAAATAATGAATTATTAATTTTTGGCCTTAATTTGTAGTTCTAGTTTTTTCATGCAAAAACACCCAATTTTTTTCCATTTTTTATATTATTTGCCATGGCAAATTTTTCATTGTATCCACAACAATCATGTTACACTGTTCATACAGCACCACAGGATAGCTTATATAAGCATCCTTTTAACCACATTTGGCATTCCACAGATTCTCTCCATGCAACTCAAATACCTTGTTCATCAATTGTCTTGCTTGGGCTTATTACTCACTACTTTCTAAGACCAGATGCTCAATTGTTTACTCTCCTTCTGTCTTATACTGCACACATAATCTGCCATTCCTCTCATCCCACCTCCCTGTGCAGCTATCCATACCTAATGCCTTACACCTCACAACAAACAGGAGTTGGTCGCTAAAACTTCCATCAGATATTTCAATCCTTGATCCATTCTTATAGGTATAATCGGCACGCTTAGAAAAGAGCTTTATGTACAAAGATGTTCTTCATGTTCTTTAACTGCACTGTTCGTTGGTTGGTATAAGATGTGTTCGTGACTTCGTGTCCGTGTTTTCCAGGCTCCAGCAAGTTGGAAAACATGAACACGGTGTGGCGTTGTTAGATAAAATAGACAGTTCCCGTGGAAGTTCCACGGTTTAAATTATAGGAATTCAAAATTAATATAGAGATAAATACATTAAAGATTTGCATCGAATTATTGCGCTATAAAGGAATATTTTTCATTAATATATACAGAACTTCCATTGTGTATCTTATCTACTCAAAATACTCTAGATAGGGAGTAATAGGGAGACAGACGGAGAAAGGGAGAGAGGGAGAGGAAGAGAAGGAGAGGGAGAGAGGCAGAGAGGGAGAAAGGGAGAGAGGGAGAGGGGGAGAAAGGGAG
>VCRD01007846.1:0-14917 GCA_006783055.1 Trinorchestia longiramus
ATGTTACCCTGGAAGGGCTCTTCAAAAGAGACGGTAACGTAAGAACCAGAAATAACGGTCAAAAACTATTACTGAGAAACTTCAATACATCTCAAGCTATGAACTTTTTTCCCGTTAAAATTGCCGCAACTTGGAACCAGCTGCCAGAAAACATAGTTTCTGCTGGCACTGTGAACACATTCAAAAATCGTCTCGATAAATTTTAGATTACGAACTCCCCAGTACTACATCCTACTAACTATGTCCCTAACTCCTTAAGGTTAATGTATGAAGTGATATGTGTGCACACGACTAAATTGACTTACATGGTTAATGTATACGTGCATGACTGATGGATTTACTTTAGACGGCATGGGACTTCGGTATTGAACCAAGAATGGGCCAAACGGCTCGTTCCTATTGCCTTATTCTATTCTATTCTACTCTAGTACAGTGTAGCCTGTAGTCAGCATCGTTTTTTTAAAAAACAGTGTTAAGTTCCACACCAAATCAAAAATGTAAGATATTGTGTAAAGTGTAAAACGTGATCGTGAGTATACTTAACTCTATCAGTCTGTCGACATCAGCAGTATGCCAAGTGTGTATTATCATAACTGTGAAAAGGCAGCCATAGCCTATGCAGACAGGAGGCCAACTGTGATATCCACATGTGACGCTGAGGTATGCTCAGGGAGCTAGAGTCATTTAACATAATTTTCTGTCGCCAGTTATAACTGCAGAATTTATGTGTAATACTGACAAGTATCAGTATAGGCATTTCACTGAGCCAGGAAGTTATCTCATCCAAGTCTGTGATAAATAAAATGTGTTTGGCCCTTCATGCTCGATTACCAGCTTTATGGCACAGGTATAGCTGTAGAATTAATGCATATATACTGAAAAGCTCCTCAGACAATTTTGTGTGCTTTAGTGAGTGTTTTTAAGACTATGATTTTTCTACATTAGGAAGAAAAGTTCCTTAGAAAATTTTGTGTGCTTTAGTGAGTGTTTTTAAGTCTATGATTTTTCTACATTAGGAAGAAAAGTTCCTTAGACAATTTTGTGTCCTTTATTGAGTGTGCTCTAAGTGTAGGATTTTTCTTAGTAACAGTGTCTAATATAGACAAATGAGTTCTGGTCTACAGCAGCCTTCATAAGCAATACCCGTGCTTTGATCTGTCAATCATGGTAGTCTACTATATTTTTGAGTAAGAAGTTTGCAAGGCAATTCCATTTGTGTAGAGACACTCAGGCAGTTAAATGTGATGTACAAGATATAATGTGTTCAATGTAGGTATAAAGGATTTTTACACCACCCAACACTGAAAAGAAAATTCCTCACACAATTTTTATATTTTTAATTCAGTGTAACTTCCAGGGTTTTCAGTCAGCCTCAATGGCCAGTATTATGTTTGAGCTACATTCTAGTGTATGCACATTGAGAAGCTAATCATGTGTGCCACTTCAGACGCCAGTAATATGTTAAAGTATTTAATTTTAAGTTAAATAATTAGTTCTGTAAACTTAATTTGTGATTTGTTCTCAGATCACGGCGTGTCAATAAAGCCAACTTCCAACGACCTCATCATTTATCCTACGGGGCACGCTTAAGTCCCGGACAGACACCATGGTCGAGCATGAGAGCCTCTCGAGTCATCCTAGTCAGGTAGCCCCCGCTAGTCTAAATGCAGGTAATATCCTTTTTACGCAAGGTAATAATGCCCCTGCTTCAGTTAATCAAGCTCAAGCAGTAGGTAATAAATCTTTAGCAGTACCTAACCATGCCTTTGTAACTGGTAGCAATGCTCAAGCAATAGGTAATGCTACCTATGTAGCAAATAATAGTGCTCCAGTGATTGGTAATAATGTCCAGAGATTAGGAAATAATGCAAATGGACTAGGGAATAGCATTAATAGTACAAATAATTCCGTGCCCCTCGCTGCAATCGAATCGCTGCAAACTACTATGCAGGATATGGTTAGCGTTTTCAGTAAATTATGTACTAATGTAGAAACAGAACGTCGTAGATCTGAAAATCTCGTATCTAGTGCGACTCAGATAAATTCAGAACCAGTAAATTACTTTGCCTCATACCCCAGGCAAGTGAGCTATCGTATGTAGAGAGAGATTCGTACCCCCCACCTGACAGATATCAGCGAGTACAACCGTATTATGATCAGTATGTCCTGACAGGTCAGGATGTATAATAAATATAAATAAATTGGAATTTGTGTATGAGGAAAAAGGGACAGAGGGATAGTCGCTGGCTGGCAATATCGAGACGCTTTAGCCACAGCGCTCCGCCAGGCGTCGTTTGGCCCTTCCCGCCATCAACCAAAGGAACACATATTCAATATCGTTCTCAAAAAACAGTGTTAAGTCCACACCAAATCAATAAATATCACTGTCCGGGATTAAGAGTGTCCCGTAGGATAAATGATGAGGTCGTTGGAAGTTTGCTTTATTGAAACGCAGTGATATTTTTGGTCTGCTGGCGGAGTTGTGTGCCAGTGATATTTGGTGGAGGACGGGGACGTGGTAGCGTCTTCACAGCGAGAGAGCAGACGAGCAGCAGTCCCTCCGTGAGAGAGCACCAAGTCACACTGTAAAGCCTCAAAGTAACATTAGGGCCTACATAAGGCAGGCCGCTAATTTTGAGCAAGCACGGGAAGATCCTGGACAATCCGTAGTCCAGTAACAGAAGCAAGCTCGCTTCAAGCTACCTTCAGTGATTTTGGATATTAGGGTCTCAGTCCACGAACAGGGAAGCTCGCTTTAAGCAACCCAATAATGTCGTTCCGTGAGTCAACACACGGCGGTGCGAGACCAAGAGTGCCCCAACTCCGGGTACTTGAGTATAACGCAGAGGCCCTACATACCAGGTTAAAAGACCTTACCGTCTATGAAACCCCAGATGCAGGAGACATACAGAAACTTCAAGACCACGGCCGCGCTTTGAAGCAATGCCTCGAACAGCTGACAGAAGCGAGCGGAGCTCTCGCGGCCAGATACCTCAGCCAAGGCGCCACGGAGTCGGCTCACCAAACAGACGAGGCCCGACGCAAGGGTGTCCGCATCGTCAAGAACGAGCTCGTGGTGCTAAATTCACGACTGCGAGCCCTAGAGGTCGACAGTTTCTCCCAACCATCACGAGCATCCGGAGGAACGACGTCAGTGGCCCCATCTACCACTGACACCCAAGATTTCGAGGATATTCCAGAGCATCCAAGAGAAGAAGAAAACACAGAGGTCGAAAACCGCAAGAACGAAGAGATTATTTTGCACGAGTCCCACAGACGAACGGCAGAGTTCGTGGCGGCATTAGGACACCAGTCACCCCTGCATCCTGAAGAGCCACAAGTCTTCTCGGATAACAAAGCAGAGGAGCGCAGGGTAAAAGCGTCAGCCCCCAGTCTTCGCAAGATGGGGAGCAAATTGAGGACATTCCCACAAGCATCCGAAGGAATGACGTCAGTGACTCCTTCCGTCACAGGTACCCAAGATCTTGATCTCGAGGATATCCCAGAGCATGCAAGAGAAGAGGAAAACACAGAGGCCAAAAACTGCAATAACGAAGAGATCACTTCACGCGAATCCTACAAAAGAATGGACACGTTTGTAGTGACACTAGGGCGCCACCAGCCTGTTAACCCCGAGGACCTTCCAGCAGCGACAGAGAACGAGTCAGGGCCCAAGGTAACAGCACCGGCCCCCATTGTCGCCAAGATGGGAAGCGAATTAAAGACAGCCCCACACGATCCAACTACACCAGTTTTTCCCGACACACGAACAACAGCAACCTGCCACCAACCCCAGTGCTCCACGGCACCAAACGTGTTTCAAGCAGTGACGCCAGTTCTTGACGGTAAAGTGCCCTTTTTCAACAATCGGAGCAGTGCCATTGACCATCAATTACAACAATGCCGGATGGGATCGCACGACGCAATAACCGTCCTCGCGGCAAACACGATCGGCCGATCTCGGGAGCTGATCCAAGGCATCGCTAGTCAGCTATCAGGCGACCTGGTAACTGCATTCACGACCATGTGGGACGCTTTACACACCAATAATGAAAAAGGGTCAGATTTAGAAAACGCTATACTTCAAGACATTGTTGAAATCCTGCAAGTCAAGCACGAAAATGACAAGGTACAGTTGCAGGAACTCCAGAGCATCAAACGTACCGGATCAACAGCAAAGCATGCACCTCAGAGCTTACGTATGTCGACTGTCTTAGAGGGACGAATACACTTCTCAACAAGTTGCCCGTTCCTCTCTCAAGATCATGGAAATATCGGAGACGTTGTGCTTGTCCAAGGTTGCAACACCAAGCGCAATCTCTGGGCCTCGGACGAACTTGCTACATCTACTAGCAGAGGCGCTCTCTCACGCTCCGCGTTCATCGACCTCGCACTTAGCGACAAATCCGGGCGCAGAGCGATGGTAGAGAGGTAGAGAGGGCCCTCCAAACATAATACCGATCTTGGAAGCACCTGGCACTTCCACCTAGACTTCAACACCTCTTGTTTTCGGTTCCTTGGGTTGCATTTTTCGGTCTTCGTCCGAGATGGGGAGTGTCCTGACAGGTCAAGATATATAATAAATATAAATAAATTGGAATTTGTATTAGAGGAAAAAGGGACAGAGGGATACTCGTTAGTTGGCAATACCGAGACGCTGTGACGCCAGCGGCGTGCCGGAGTAGCTGTTGTCCGTCCCACCATCATCCAAGCTACATGTAGCCCGTAGTCAGTATCGTTTTAAAATCAGTGTTAAGTCCACACCAAACCAAAAATATCACGGCGTTTCAATAAAGCCGACTTCCAACGACCTCATCATTTATCTTACGGTCGTTGGACACATTTATCACACGGGACTATAACTCGTATCCCCCTCAAGAGAGATATCATCGTTCAACTAGTAGAGGGCGACAGAACCCTTAATATTCTCAGCCCCAGAGTAGTCGTCCTTATTCAAGTCCCTCACCCAACAGAGTCCCACAATATCCATCTTACTCTGGAATGGATCATTATCAGAGTAACTCTAGAGCGCTTCCCCACCCCGCTCCAGTTCACGTTCGCGTGATGAATTATGTTGGCATCATAAAACATTTGGTGATAATTCTAGAACATGCTCATCACGTTTTTGTCCTAGAAACAATCGTTATGTTCCGGAAAACAGGCACAACGGCGTGTAAATGCGAGTAACAAGTCGTCAAGTTCTAACATCACTCGCCTATTAATCGCGGGAGACCCCCTTACCAGATTAGATTTCCTAATCGACACAGGATCTTCGGTGTCAATCCTACCAGCTACTGCCAGTCAGCGAACGCGTGGTGGTAATACTTGTTGAATGTTTAAATGTTCCACCTTGAATGTGTTCGACTTTAGTATGTCTAAGGTTAATGTGTAACACTGTGATGTAACACAGTTCGCTTTTGTACGCTCTTGTAACAGAATGCGTTTTAGAGTCAGCTAGTGGTAGAGAACCATTTTCTCAGCGCGTTCTCTGGTTCCGGTCCCATTCTTGTGCCTGCCGTTGCCATGTAGACATTGGTGTCTGTACTATAACCAAACTGTGTTCACTGAAATAAACCTGGTTAGCGTAATCACGCTCCTGTGATTTTTCTAACCTTCTAACAATAATAACTTAAAAGCTGCTAATGGGACGCCTATAGCATGCTCTGGTTAAAAAACCATCACCTGTTCTTTAGGCTTGCGACGTAATCTTGTTTGGACATTTACCGTAGCTGCTGTAGACCAACCAATCATAGGAGCTGATTTTTGAGCACATTATGGTCTAGTCGTTGATTTAAAAAATAAGATTATTAGGGACGAAAATACAAATCTGTCGAAACCTCTTGCTAGCGTTAACATTACCCACTCTTTGCACTCAATCAAGATTGCCTTAGATCAAGAGTGCGAGTACGAAAGAATTTTAGCAAGATACCCTGCTTTAACTAATCCTAACTTAATAAGAAAAGAAAATCTGACCTCTACTAGGCACCATATTATAACTACTGGTCCTCCCGTCTTTTCCAGACCAAGGAGATTACCTACTGACCGTTTAGCAGCAGCCAAGGCTGAATTTCAGACTATGTTAGACGCAGGAACCATCCGAGTTTCTAACAGTCCTTGGGCTTCACCACTCTTGCTAGTTCCTAAAGCAGATGGTAATTTTAGACCTTGCGGTGATTATCGACAGCTTAATGCTGTTACTCAGCCTGATAGATTCCCTATTCCCCACCTCCATGATTTTAGTGCTAACTTGCATGGAGCCACGATCTTTTCCAAGATTGATTTGAATCATGCCTTCCATCAGATTCCCATGGATGAGTCATCTATTGCTAAAACTGCAGTAACCACTTCCTTTGGTCTTTATGAGTTCACGGCCATGCCCTACGGTTTGCAGAATGCCCTTCAGACATTCCAGAGACGTATGTCAAATATTTTGTCAGATCTCCACTTTGCGTACGTGTATCTTGATGATGTATTAATCGCATCAACAACTCCTGAACAACACAAGGAGCACCTTACTATTTTGTTCGATCGACTTTGCACTCATGGTTTGTTGATTAACCCAGCCAAGTGTGAATTTGGAAAAAATAGTTTAAAGTATCTGGAACACGAAATCTCACAAACCGGTTTAAAACCGTTACCTTGTAAAGTTGATGCCATTCGCACTTTCCCTAAACCGGAAACGCAGAAACAATTGCGTCGATTCCTAGGATCTGTAAATTTTTACCATAGATTTATTAAAAACTGTGCTCAAACTTTAGCCCCTCTATCAGGTTTAATTACAACTAAACGTAGAATAAAATCTACCCTTGTTGTATGGACTGATGAAGCTTCAGCCGCTTTTGAGACTATCAAAGAACGCCTTGCCTCCACGACAGAATTGTCTTATCCAGCCGCGGGTGCTGAATTTAGCCTAGTGGTAGATGCATCAGACGTAGCTGTAGGTGCAGTTTTACAGCAGACAGTAGGTACCTTAACCTCTCCACTGTCATTTTTCTCATAGAAACTTTCACCTACTGAACAACGTTATAGCACTTTGGCCGCGAATTATTAGCTATTTATATGTCTGTACGTCATTTTCGTTATGTTTTAGAAGCTAGACATTTTGTAATTTATACTGACCATAAACCCCTGGTCTCAGCCATTAAAATGCCCTCTGACAGACATTCCCCTAGAGAAGCATGACATTTGGCGTTCATTAGCCAGTTCACTACTGATCTCCGATATATTAAAGGCTCGGACAATACTATAGCTGACTGTCTCTCTAGAATAAATGCCATCTCAGTCCTCCCAGCTGATGAACAGCTTACCTTAGTTAGGATAATAGCTGCCCAAAAAGATAATCCTGAACTGCAAGAATTGCTCGTAAACAAAACTAATAACTTGCAGCTATCTCTCTCAGGTGACGTGTATTGTGACGCATCAAATCCTAGACGTATTTATTTACCTGCTACCCTTCGAAGGACAGCAATTGCTAAATATCATGCTTTATCTTATCCAGGCATAGATCGAACACTACGTTTGATCGCTGAACGATATGTCTGGTCATCAATGCGCAAGTCAAGCCGTACGTGCAACACTGTCAAGATTGTCAGGCTAGTAAAGTCACCAAACATAATCGTGCCGCCTTGCATGCATGTGCATCTTCAGGAAATAAATTCGATTCTGTTCCCCTTGACCTGGTAGGCCCATTGCCTTAATCGAGAGGACATTCGTATTTACTTACTCTTATTGACCGTTTTTCACGTTGGATAGAAGTTGTCCCTATTCTTGATATTAAAAGTGAGACTGTAGCACGTGCCTTTGTTCATTCTTGGGTTTCCAAATTTGGAGTACCTTTAAACATTACGCATGAACGTGGCGCGCAATTTACTTCTAAACTATGGACTGATATCTCTTCACTGTTGGGATGTTCTAATATAAGCACCACTGCCTTTCACCCTCAATCAAATGGCCTCATCGAACGCGTCCATCAAGACCTGAAGAATGCCTTAAATTGTTTAGATAGTCGCCAAGATTGGATCGATAGACTTCCGATCGTATTGTTAAGTTTACGAAGTTTCTATAAACAGGATCAAGAGGCTACTGCTTCAGAGATGATGCACGGCAAGATCCTACGCTTGCCCGGAGGTATCGTTAACCCTAACCTTTCAAAACCTTTCTCTCTCGCAGATCAAACCTCTTACGCGGAGCGTCTTAAAGACTGCATGAGGCAGATACAATATGTTTCTCCTCGCACTGCTAATACTTCTGACAGGTTGGACCCTGCACTCTAGAATTGCACGCATGTCTATGTGCATGTCGATGGTGTAAAGCCAGCCTTAACACGACCGTATGAAGGTCCATTCAGAGTCTTAAAGCGGACACCGAAATACTTCATTATCGAAAAATCCGGCAAGCACGACTCAGTATCAATCGATCGTCTAAAAACTGCCTATGTATCAGATGCTCAGGTACTTGCGTACCCTTCTCAAACAACTAACCCTTCCATGATTCGTTACCCCTCTACAGAACTGGCTACGTACAGACCGTCGTACGTGTCCCCACTTGCTGCTTCGTTGCCTAGTAAACTACAGTGTAACCCTCTCATTATCTTCAATGCTCCTAATCCCAACAGTGTAGCAGCTGCACCTGCTAGAGCGGATGCAGTACCATCGACGACACCTGTAACAAAGCCAACTCCTCTTTCAGAACTGAACGTGAAGACTCGCACTGTAACTTTTTCTCGCCCAGTAATCTCGAACAAACCTGTTCAACAGCAGTCGCGAAGCGGTCGCCCTATTACCATGCCTTCCCGTTACAGATAAATCTTAAACAGGACCGACCTTTCGGTTGCAGACGAGGAAGGTAATGTAGCATGAACGGTATCACTCAATGTACCATTCATGTCTCTGTAATAGCACGTTAAAATATAAGTTAGCATTTATCTCATTAAAATATAAGTTAGCATTTATCTCATTAAAAATAAGTTAGCATTTATCTGATTAATCTCACTAGAGATTTGTAAAGTTTGGTTGTGCTTGGGGAATTTTAAGCAACCAACTTTAACAAAACCTAATCTATCTGCCCGTGTGACCTTACTCAAGGAGAATAAAAGAACTCATCACAGGAACTCAGCTTGGTATTCAGGGAAGTTGGCACGAGAAATAGCTTGGAATCTTCTTGGGATGATTGAGCCAGTACAGAGCTTCCAGATGATGGTTAGGCCAGACCAGCTTCAGGGATGAATGGCCAGTCCAGAGCTGTAGTGACTGTGGCTTGAGATGTTGCACGAGTACAGCGAGTACAGTAGGTGCAGTATGTGGCGTATAAGTGTACGAGTGCAGCGGGTATAGTATAGTGTAGTAGGTAGGTAAGTATAGGGCCAGCGAGTGTGGTAGGTAGGTATAGTGAGTAGGTTCAAAGCAAGTGGGTGGTAGACGGTCCCCCAAATTCTGCGCGTAACGTGAAGTGATGAGTACATATACACGGATCATAACCACATCATAAATCCCATTGACAATTCCCAAAATATGCCAGGATAAAGTGCAGAAGGCAGTTCTGGTTAACGATTGTTCAGCAACCAGTTCACCATTTAGTCAAGTTCTTGGTTTCACATTCTTACAGTGAGGCAGGAGTTTATAAAATTGATTTCATGAGTTATTGATAAAAAGCAGGAATAATTAAATTATATCCTTGGCATAAGTCTTAAGGATTTGCATTAGGTTTTTTAGAGACCAATTTTAGCAACATGAAACAGGAAAATTGACATTAGATAAAAAAGGTTATTCTTAGCCTTTCAATATTCATAAATCTGAATTAAGTAATAACCACAAAATAATTGAGTTTAGACCTGCAAATAGTAGCTTTTAGGTATGTAAAAATATTAATACCGAGTTTTTCCACACATAAAAGAAACACATAATAATTCTTAAGGTGACAAAATTAGGGATAAATGGTGTAAGCTACATCCTAATTTTGCATTAACAAGGACACACTGTACGCTTAAGATTCTGTTCCTAGTTAATAGATCTAATGAACAAAGTCTGGTTTTCTAGACAACAGAGCGTGGTTTTCTAGTCAACAGAGTATGGTTTTCTAGTCAACAGAGTCCGGTTTTCTAGTCAACAGAGTCTGGTTTTTCTAGTCAACAGAGTCTGGTTTTCTAGTCAACAGAGTCTGGTTTTTCTAGTCAACAGAGTCGGATTTTCTAGTCAACAGAGTCTGGTTTTAGTTTTAAAATCATTGTAATAATTATTACGACAATCTCTAGTGAGATTAATGAGATAAATGCTAACTTATATTTAATGAGATATATGCTAACTTACATTTAATGAGATATATGCTAACTTATATTTTAACGTGCTATAACAGAGATATGAATGGTACATTGAGTGATACCGTTCATGCTACAGATTGTCGTAATAATTATTACAGAATTTTAGCCTTATTTTTAGTCGCTTTGACAAGGTTAGTAACAACCCAGGGATATATTTTATTTATATTAAATAATTAGATCTGAGCGTTCCAAAAAAAACAAAGGACTCGCAGGCTGGCAACATTCGTGGATCCTACCCTCGTTTCCGGTCTGCATTACTATATATACCTGATCCCACGCCACTGACTTTTGTTGCTATCTTGAATCCGTTTTGTGTGTAGTGGAGGTGAGCATACTATGTCTTAAGTATTTTTAGACTTGTCTTAATTTTTGTGTTTAACTTGCCAGTGTAACTGTGTTCTTTTGTGTATGTTTAGATTTTTCAAGTGTTTGTTTCTTCACCATGAGTTATTACAACAAGTCAAGTTTTTAGGAATTGTTTCTATTGGACAACTGTGATAAATCAGTGACTGTGCTGTAAAGTTTGGTTGTGCTTGGGGAATTTTGAGCAACCAACTTTAACAAAACCTAATCTATCTGCCCGTGGGACCTTACTCAAGGAGAATAAAAAAACTCATCACAGGAACTCAGCTTGGTATTCAAGAAGTTGGCACGAGAAATAGCTTGGGATATCTTGGGATGAATGAGCCAGTCCACAGCATCCAGAAGATGGTTAGGCCAGTCCAGCTTCAGGGATGAATGGCCAGTCCAGAGCTATAGCGACTGTGGCTTGAAACTTGCACGAATACAGCGAGTACGGTAGGTGCAGTATGTGGCGTATAAGTGTACGAATGCAGCGGGTATAGTATAGTGTAGTAGGTAGGTAAGTAAGTAGGTGAGTGGCTTGTGATAGGCAGGTGAGTGAGTGATGATAGGTAGGTGAGTGAGTGGCAGACGGTCCCCCAAATACTGCACATAACGGGAAGTGATGAGTACATATACACGGATCATAACCACATCATAAGTCCCATTGACAATTCTCAAGATATGTCAGGATGAAGTGCAGAAGGCAGCATTTGGTAAGGATTATTACCAACCAGCTCACTATTTAATCAAGTTCTTGGTTTCAC
Organism: Trinorchestia longiramus; assembly: GCA_006783055.1. Classification (NCBI taxonomy): domain Eukaryota; kingdom Metazoa; phylum Arthropoda; class Malacostraca; order Amphipoda; family Talitridae; genus Trinorchestia; species Trinorchestia longiramus. The sequence goes on from VCRD01007846.1 coordinate 11,425, forward strand.
ATTCTTACAGTGAGGCAGGAGTTTATTAAATAGATTTTATAAGTTATTGATAGAAGCAGAAATAATTAAATTATATCCTTGGCATAAGTCTGAAGGATTTGCATTGTTTTTTTAGAAACCAATTTTAGCAACATGAATCAGGAAAATTGACATTAGATAAAAAGGTTCATTCTTAGCCTTTCAATATTCATAAATCTGAATTAAGTAATGACCACAAAATAATTGGAGTTTAGACCTTCAAAGAAGTAGCTTTTAGGTCTGTAAAAATATTAATACAGAGTTTTTCCACATATAAAAGAAACACATAATAATTCTTAAGGTGACAAAATTAGGGATACATGATATATGCTTCATAATTTTGCATCAAATAGTCAACAGAGTCTGGTGTTTCTAGTCAACAGAGTCTGGTTTTTCTAGTCAACAGAGTCTGATGCATAGGAGTAAAAATATCTTGAGCACACATATCTAAAAATAGAATGATTTTATGAAAATCTATTCCTGAGGAAATTGCAGGCTAGACTTAAAACTAACTTTAGGATTGACCTCTTCATATGAGGTCCTTTGAGAATAGTAATGGACACAGTGTTTGAGAAAAATATTGAATCACTTATTACAGCACAGTTACTGATTTATCACAGTTGTCCAATAGAAACAATTCCTAACACTTGACTTTGCTTTAATAATTCACAGTGAAAAAACCAACACTTGAAAAATCTAAACATACACCAAAGAACACAGATACACTGGCAAGTTAAACACAAAAATTAAGACAAGTCTAAAATACTTAAAACATAGTATGCTCACCTCCACTGCGCACAAAACGGATTCAAGATAGCAACAAAATCAGTGGCATGGGATCAGGTATATATATGTAGTAATGCGGACCGGAAACGAGGGTAGGATCCACGAATGTTGCCAGCCCAATAGTCCTTTGTTTTTTTGGAAGGCTCAGATCTAATTATTTAATATAAATAAAGCATATCCTTGGGTTGTCACTAACCTTGTTTAAGAGACTAAAAATAAGGCTAAAATTCTGTAATAATTATTACGACAATCTCTAGTGAGATTAATGAGATAAATGTTAACTTATATTTAATGAGATAAATGCTAACTTATATTTAATGAGATAAATGCTAACTTATATTTTAATGAGATAAATGCTAACTTATATTTTAACGTGCTATTACAGAGATATGAATGGTATATTGAGTGAAACCGTTCATGCTACAGTGCTGTAGTAAGTGATTCAATATTTTTCTCAAACATTGTGTCCATCACTATTCTCAAAGGACCTCATTTGAATAGGTCAGTCCTAAAGACAGTTATAAGTCTAATCTGCCATTTCCTCAGGTGTAGATTTTCATAAATCATATTCTATTTAAGATATGTGTGCTCAAGATATTTTACTCTCATGCATCAGAGATTAGAAACCCAGTTATGCTGTTACAATGACTTTAAAACTTAAACCAGACTCTGTTGACTAGAAAACCAGACTGTTGATTAGAAAACCAGTTATACGTTTACAATGATTTTAAAACTAAAACCAGACTCTGTTGACTAGAAAACCAGACTCTGTTGTCTAGAAAACCAGACTCTGTTGCTAGTTGATGCAAAATTAGGATACAGCTTATATCACTTATCCCTAATTTTGTCACCTTAAGAATTATTATGTATTTCTGTCCGGGACTTAAGCGTGTCCCGTAGGATAAATGATGAGGTCGTTGGAAGTTGGCTTTATTGAAAAACGCCGTGATTTGAGAACAAATCACAAATTAAGTTTACACAACTCATTATTTAACTTAAAATTAAATACTTTGACATAGCACTGGCGTCTGAAATGGCACACATGATTATCTTTTCAATGTGCATACACTAAAATGTAGCTCAAACACAATACTGGCCATTGAGGCTGACTGAAAACACTGGAAGCTACATTGAACTGGGGTAGTGGTTTTTATCCCACAGTTGCAGCTCAAATAACAAGTTGCTGCCACATGTATACAAAAGTATAATTTCCTTTTGCAACAGTATTAGCATAAATGTAATTCCTTTAGAAAGGAAAGCATATAGATAACTGAAGGTGCAGGTATAAATAACTTGAGGTATACAAACCTCAGCGTTAAAAAATCATACACTTAGATCACACTCAACAAAAAACACAAAATTGTCTAAGGAAACTTTTCTACCCAATGTAGAAAAATCATACACTTAAAGCTCACTCAATAAAGAACACAAAATTGTCTAAGGAAAACTTTTCTTCCTAATGTAGAAAAATCATAGACTTAAAAACACACTCAATAAAGCACACAACATTGTCTAAGGAACTTTTCTTCCTAATGTTGAGTGGTGTGAGAACCTTTTGCAACTACATTGAACACATAGTAATGCTGCTGTAGACCAGGAACATTTTCTAAATTCTACACTGAATGTTCCATTTCTTGTGAATGGGTACCAGTTAAATCAATGAATTGACTATGCATGTAGAATGCTTTTTGGTATCTTACTGTATGACCAGGACTCTATTGAGCAGGAAAGAATGGACATTTAATTCATCACAAACACACTGATGAGATAACTTCCTGGCTCACATGAAATGCATATACTGACACTTGTCAGTATTACACAAATTCTACAGCTATGACTGGCGACAGAATATTATATTAAATGACTCTAGTCCCCTGAGCATTCCTCAGTGTCACATGTGGATATCACAGTTGGCCTCCTGTCTGCATAGGCTAGGCTATGACTGCATTTTTACAGTTATGATAATACACAATTGGCATAATGCTGATATCGACGGACTTATAGAGTTAAGTATACACACGATCTTCCTGGCTCACATGAAATACACATATACTGACACTTGTCAGTATCACACACAGATTCTACAGCTATGCTTTTACTAGAAAGCTGGTGATTGAGCATGAAGGACTAAACACATTTTATTTATCACAAACTTGGATGAGATAACTTCCTAGCTCACATGAAATACATATACTGATACTTGTCAGTATCCCCCATAGATTCTGCAGTTATAGTTACAGCTTGGTTACAGCTTGTGTTAGAAGGTTAGAAAAATCACAGGAGCGTGATTACGCTAACCAGGTTTATTTCAGTGAACATAGTGTGGTTATAGTACATACACCAATGTCTACATGTCAACGGCAGGCACAAGAAAGGGACCGGAACCAGAGAACGCGTTAAGACAATGGTTCTCTACCACTAGCTGACTCTAAACGCATTCTGTTACTAGAGTATTCATCACAGCGTTACACAATAACCTTAAATACTAAAGTCGAACACATTCAAGGTGGAACATTTAAACATTTAACACTCCTTCTCACATTGAATGTGCTTCTCAAAGAAAACTACACCTAGCTTCCTTCTCAGCCTAGAGAACTTCTCGGTACTTAGACCCTTAGTAAATATATCAGCAAGCATATCATTCGAAGGACAACACACGAGATCAATTTCCTTAGTACAAAAGGCTACC
>VCRD01007848.1:1641-19625 GCA_006783055.1 Trinorchestia longiramus
AGACTGCGAGGACTACTTATTGAAACCTTTAAGTATCTCAATGGCCTTAACAATGTTACCCTGGAAGGGCTCTTCGAAAGAGACGGTAACGTAAGAACCAGAAATAACGGTCAAAAACTATTACTGAGAAACTTCAAGACATCAAGCTATGAACTTTTTTCCCGTTAAAATTGCCGCAACTTGGAATCAGCTGCCAGAAAACATAGTTTCTGCTGGCACTGTGAACACATTCAAAAATCGTCTCGATAAATTTTGGATTACGAACCCCCCCCCAGTACTACATCCTACTAACTATGTCCCTAACTCCTTAAGGTTAATGTATGATTGAGATAAATGGTCGTGACATGAACGCCTGTGCGTGAGTGATATGTGTGCACATGACTAAATTGACTTACGTGGTTAAGGTGTACGTGCATGACTGATGGATTTACTTTAGACGGCATGGAACTTTGGTATTGAACCAAGAATGGGCCAAACGGCTCGTTCCTATTGCCTTATTCTATTCTATTCTACTTCGTTATGCGTGCGATGAAAATACGTCATAGAACATAATCTGTACAAATGCATACAAAAAATGTTGTAGTTTACCGAAAGCGAACTTCAACACTAAGTTTCTCAGCAACTGATGTTCCATTTTCCCCGTGAAGTCTTTAAAAAGCAAAATAAGGGTTTATTTAATTAAACTCACTGAAGGCAACGGACAGATGCAGGACTGCGCTAACGAAGTCCCCGAACCTGAGTGTGCCATCTTTCCTCATGTAACGCAGCACCAAGATGCTCACAACTGACGTGCTCAGTGCGAAGCCTGCAAACAAAAAATCGCACTGTGTTCCCGATATGCCATAATCAGATGATAATACTGCACATATATTGCCATCTGTCTTTCAGTTCTTAATGCTCACATCTTAGGACTAATTGCGCACATGATTTCTACATTTACACACTTGGAAAATTGAATAGAAAATTAAATAACAGAAAATTTGAAAACTCATTTGCTTAAAGTCACAGTTTTTGTTTGATTTCTATAATGATTTATAACGATATAACCATCTTGAGCTAAGATGAAAACAGAAGACTATACGCTAATAAAAAAAGTTGAAGAAATTTCTTCTTCTAGCGCATCACACCACCATTACAAGAAAATATTTCACAACACGTGCAATGCCTACGAGCTATGTAGCGAAATTTTCAGATAAAAGTTGAAGTCGAGGAAATTCCTGTAACTTACCAGCATCAACAAGAGCATCTCGCAGCCTTTCAGCTTTCAGGATTCCCGACCGCTCCTTGGTGTGACTTTTGAAGACTGCCTGCCAGGCCTTCAAGCTCACCAGCAACTCCTTGAAACTAGCGAAACTGAGGCGGCCTGTGCCGCTCGTCTGTACCTGAAGCTAAGGAAGCTAACACGACTATGAGAGGCAGTACATGGGTGGTACAGTGGATGGTATAGTGGAGAACATGGTGTTTACATTGGCAGGACATGGTTGCTACAATGAAGGACATGGGTGATACAGTAGACATGGGTGGTACAGTGGAGAACATGGTGTTTACATTGGCAGGACATGGTTGCTACAATGAAGGACATGGGTGGTACAGTGGAGAACATGCTGTTTACAATGGCAGGACATGGTTACCACAATGAAGGACATGGGTGGTACAGTGGACATGGGTGGTACGGTGGGAGTAATATGGGGTGCAGTGACAGAACATGGTTGGTACAATGGATATGGTTGCTACAGTGGATGACATGGGTAGTGCAGGGACAACACATACCGCCTTCTCTTCTATAGAACAGCTTCAAATCTAAGAGTGTACTTTGTATTGCACAAAAGACGCACCCAGTCCAAAAGCAGCGCGTTAGTCAATATACATGTAAATCAATTCGTACCAATGATATGACATGAGAACATTGCAGGACTCGGTGCACCTACAAGAACCAACTATCCTACAATTAGGCTACCCTTCAAACTAATGGGAAGAATGACAAGTACCTTTATCTTATCACATACAGCGAAGTATACGGGTAGTTATGTATATAATTAGTTTAATTATACTTCTATAAGTCAAACTTGATTAAGTCACACTCCTTTCTATTCACATATTCATCATTCAATTCATACATTTAGACAGAGGCTAAAATGCACTTATTTTTAACCTTTTCCCACCGAATAATCACAAGCCGGCGAGGATGGCCATGTTACTCTGAATATCCCCCTCGTCGAAAATTAAAAGCTATGCGTCGTAGTTAATCAATATTCTGACATAGACTTCATCAGGCAAGCCTGAATAAATTGCTTTAATCTTCGTCGATTAACCAAATACCCTTAGATGCAAATAATTATTTAACTCTGAATGCTTCACATAGACTATTTTTAATAGGAGAATTCATGAAACTTTTTTACGAGTAATGTACGTGAGTTGCTATTTCATCTTCTGATAACTTGTGTCTATCAATAATAAAGTGGAAGCTGAAATTGAAACATGATTACGATGCTCAGCTTCTCCTGTGTCTGCGATATGACCAGCATCCTTTCCCTCCCACGCAACTATTTCCCTAGAGTTGACAAACGAAAATGTTTAAATGTAGAATGAAAGTATCCATATCTAAAATTATTTTGTAGGAATAAAATAAAATAACAAAATTGATCATGAACAAATTGGGGCACTTGAACGTGAATATTGTGAAAAAGTGATATTGTCAAAACTAAACCCAGATGCAACTGAAGTAAAGGATACATCCATGGTGAGGACTATTTGACGACAGATGTCGAGACTGGCGCAGCTTTTGATGTAATCTGCAATATAGGAGACGCGCGTATCAATATTTCTGGGATATACAAAATACCAGTTGCGACACAGAAGCGTCAAATTAATGAAGAGAGGATGCAGCAGAGACTGATTCCTTTTTTGTAGAGAATTGAGTAGAATGTAAGAAAAATAGAACTCAATATGATGCACAGCGATACTTTATTCCCATTCCAGTGATTAACTTAGGAGTTTCAAAGCTGAAATCTGAGCATAAATATAATAGTAATGTTGATTGTTTTCAAAGGTTTTTAGACGCTTATTCATTTTATTTAAAAATAAATAAACAAGCGCTCAATCCTGAAACACTGAAAACAAATTGAAACTCCATATTTAGAAAGATAAAACAAGTTTGTAGAGATTTACCAATGATGAATGCAGAGCTATGTATTCCATGATTCAAATAAAAAAGGAATTAATCTACTCATTAATATGTCTAACGTCAGTAGCAAAATAGAGATGCTGCAGAAAATAACATATTATGCTAGCATAAAGCTACTCTATTTAAAATATTTGGCCTAGAATACAAGGAGTGTGCAGATGGATCATTATAACCGAGACTAGCTTAATTACGCTCCTAATTATGTGTGAACTCAAATTATTCATAAACTGGTATAGAAAGTGAATAATCAGTAGAAGTTAATCCTTCATGTTTTACCCAACGTGCCTTAACAGTCGCAGCTGAACTCAATTGAACTGAAGGATGGTACGTTAATGATTTATTTAACATTGGAAAAGATTGAAAAACAGTGCACGAAATTCAATAAAAAGGTATTGTAATTATTATATTCCTGATTCAACCCCGGCAGCCGAATAAGTACTCAACACATAATAAAATATGGAGCACAAAGTTACATGAATAAAAATGATCATAATATTAAACTAACGGTTAGATGGAGGGCCAAGGGAAATTTCAAATACAGTAAACTGCAGTTAAATTGATCGTTGCCAAACTTACGGACTAGAATTAATTCCACAATTTTAAGGCTCACAAAAAGCAAAACCATTCAATGAGCATGTATAAACATTTCAATTCCCTATACGGATCAATGAAATCTCAAATACGGATCAATGAAATGCAACTAATTGCAAATCATCGACAAGTAAAACTTTTGAATTAAATTAATTGAATGGTCGAGGTTTAAAGTTGACGCTAAAATTGAAGTATTTTTATACGCTAGCTGAATTTCATTGGTAAGTAGCCGTGACTTCATATTTTTCCTTGAAGAACACCTTTTTCCAGGAATGAAAAATTGAAGTATACCGAAGAAACTAGTCTGCTATTATAATAGTTAGACACGAAAATTTCCCACCATTTGCATGATCTGCCTGTGTCCTAGATATGCAGAATAGAGAATTACGAGTACTATATCTAAACATGAGGTTTAAATATGTAGATTATAGCGATTCGAACACTTATTAATTACAAAGTAGTTTACTTTCAATATTTTCTTTCATTGCTAGATGATAAAATATTGAGCTCGTTAAAGTTCCCCTGCATTTTATATTTAACACACATGCTAACTATAATGATTGTACTTGGTAATACCTAGCGTTCGGTTTCTATTCGGAGTACTAATGGATATAATAACAAACCTATGAACCAGTAGAGCCTGTAACAAAACGTACCTATGATGCGGGGGTGAATACATAAGAGAAACCGGTAAAACTTCAAAGAAAGTATTATAGCAACATACAAATGATGGGAATAAATAGATTAACTATAATCTACTTTATGAACAAGTGCGCCAAATAGCAAGTCATATGAATTGAAACTAAGCTCAACTTACCAGCATTAGAACAATGAAGGTGAAGAAACAACATTTTTAGAACAAGGTTCTCCTTAACCAGTAGCCTTGCTTTCAGTGCTTTTCAATTGGGAACATAACATCCGATAGCTCAACAGAGTAACTGCCCTAATTTCAAAGCATTGGTGTACATATTACACTTTTTTCTATCATATTACCTAACTTGCGTAACTTCTAATTTTCAATATCGAAGACACTAAGATAGCATACTCTTACGTTGTGTCCCGAAAACTATTTTCTCTGACGAGATTGAAAATATAAACGTCTTTTTGTATAGATTTTATAATTAAAGCTGAAGAACAAATCCTTGACGTCAGTATGAGGGAGTTTATAAAGACTGCAGTTTACTTGTTCAATTTGTGCGGCTGAGGGCGGGCTTAATTTTATCAGTCCACGTAATTTTTTTTTGGAGGACAAGACAAAAAAATGCCCAGTTAGTGTGGAGAAGACGCCGAGTATTTGAGAAGGAGTAGAATAAAGTAATTGGAAGATGAGTAAAGAGACGCAAAAGTGAGGGAAAATAACACAAGAAGGGATCGGGAAGCAGGACAACATTATTCTCGAATGGAATTGGTTCGTAATAACCAAAATACAAATTTTATTCATTGTAAGCAAGTCGACAGCGTGCCTTCTTTAGTGCTAATAATTTGTTTGCAATAAGTACTAGTAAACTTACTGTATGTCCTGATCATAAATAATGCAACCAGGAGTTCAAAAACGATAAAAGATGGCTAAAAATTGAGAATTTTTAGTTCAACAGTACAATCTCATGATTCCAATTTTTTATAAATTTTCCGCCTGTGTACATTTATTTACTATCCAACATACCTAAAAGAAAACACTGAGCCTCTCCAGAATCGCTATACATACACCCAAATATATGCAAAACTCTTCACAAATGCCTTTAGGAGCAAAAATTTAATGAGCGCTAGTTGGGAAATAAGAAGGTAACTTGGGTGTACTCACCATTAGGTAAGCAAGCCTCGAGAAGTTCGTGTAATTGGAAGGCATTGACGGTGCGGTGCTCGTCTGCAACCTGCATGAACACTGCCTGATATTGCTGGATGCTCTTACTCTCGAGGGCGCTGCGGGACTGCGTCACCGCGGGCTTCACCAAACTAGGAGTTGTGTCGACTAATCTGCAAAGTCAATGTTACTTCAAGTTTCTGCGGTATCTTCTTGAATTTAGTGACATCAAATATCCGACTAAATAATTAGCATATAGAATAAAATAAAATAGAATGAGGCTATAGGAACGAACCTTCTGGCCCATTCTTGGGTCGGATAATTACTTCGATAATTATTCGGTTGTTTACCCAAGTCCCATGCCGTATTTCTAGCCGCGTCAACCATGTCGGCAGCGGGATTCGAACCCGGGTCTTTCTGCTTGCAAGCAGATTCGCTCACCAGTCGACATAAGCATGCATAAGTTATTAATTTAATGTTCTTCAGGGAACTAGTTGCTGAGATTGTGCTTTAACGCTGACGGTACCGGATATGATATTATGTATAATACAAGCAGATTTTTATCAGTAGGCTTTCATCCTGGAGAACTGCTCCGAAATACTGAGGGTTTACTCGCGATATCACGTACTGCTACAGGACAGTGTTTAAGAGTCTGAGAAACCTACTGTTAGCTCAAACACTTGCGAAACCTACTGTCAAACACGGTTAAGAATTTTGAAATCAAGTAATTGTGCTGTACTTATTCCCCGAAAGGCGAGCTTTATGCCACCACTAATGTACATCACTTTTAAAAGCAGTAGCGTGAATTTAAAACAAACTTTCTGCTAATTAGTATTTTTCCACATTATTTTTTTTTTACGATAACCAGGTGTGATCCGAACGCTAAAAGGAGGATTTCGGTATAAAATCTATGCATAAGTTACGTTGGAATTGAAAGTAAATTTGAATATTCTTTCTACAGAATTCAACTTCTTCCATTCCAACACGAGTGAACTTTCCACAAAAGAAGCCTCTAAGACCACAGCTATAGTGTGCCGTGTGAACTTCAATGAAGTCTCACAATTATAAATTTGTGTTAGTTGCAATCAAGTTCTATTGTACTCGTACTCATTAATTCTATACAGAGTGTCATTGTGACAGTAAAATTCTAAATTTGTTATCTAAAATATCTATCATTGTATATTACTTTTGCTCGTCTGGACTACCCGATTTTGAAACAACCATGAACAAATGAGAGCCATGAATACAGTATTTAAAATCGCATCAATGTATTTAGCACGAACCCTCGCTCATGAATAGTCATTATGTTAATATTTGTACCTATAATGGGAGGGAAGAAAGTAAAGACATCCATTATGCGTAAAAGTTGAAGAACGGACGAAACCCCAACCAACTTCCGAAAATAGAATATATATAATGCAAACACAATAAATCTTCCAATGTTCAGTTTCCTTCTAATTTCCCACGTATTTAATGTGTTTGCGAAATTGATATTATTCAATTTTAATCGATACTCACTTGAGTTTGATGGCTTTAGAAGAGTAGACTCTTAGCGTGAAAGCAGCCTCTTCTCCAGTGTCGAAGGTGGTGGGTAGTAGCACGTAGCTGCCCTGCTCCAGCTGCACGCGCTCGCTCACCTGTGAACCACGAACGTTTAATAATTACCTCTCATTAATAGGGAAAGAGGTTTTTATAAGTAAGTTTTCATACATTGTTTTTTTCAGGCTAGTGCACGAGTATAAGACTAGTCTTTGAGTATATCGTACATAAACCTGAAGAAAAATTGTTAGAAATAAAATTTACCAGTTTTTCATTTATGAATTGAAAAAGTAATATCCGCGTCCATGCAAAAATGTACTTTAAAAAAAAAGTAAAATAATGGTACGGTAATAGAATTACCTAACCAATAACATACTGAACAGACGTGCAATCAAATCTGCGAGTATATTATAATAATTCCTAAATGCAGAATATTCGTCAAAGTCAGCATTGGTACACGACCAAAACATTTAGAATTGGAATATTAACTATTTCGCTAATGAAAGTCATTAAGTTTATGCTAGCGTTTTGTACTGCCACAGATACCCGAAACATTTTATTGAGCTCATCGTGCGCGGGAAAAATTATGAAATTTAAGACATTCGTTCGTACATGCAATACGTTTTGGCGAAATACTTTACTTTTTGGGATATAATGTCTCGTCTAAAGTGCACAAAGATTTTGAATCAACAAATGAGAGCCATAAACACAGTCTTTAAATATTTAAGGAAAAAAATACATCTAGTCTAGTAGTATCACCAGTTTGGTCGACTGGTGAGCGAATCTGCTTGCGAGCGGAAAGACCCGGGTTCGAATCCCGCTGCCGACATGGTTGACGCGGCTAGAAATACGACATGGGACTTGGGTAAACAACCGAATAATTATCGAAGTAATTATCCGACCCAAGAATGGGCCAGAAGGTTCGTTCCTATAGCCTCATTCTATTCTATTCTATTCTATTCTAGTTTTACCGACCTGTCGGCTGTTGGTGTACTGGGAGTTGACGAGGGACTTGTTCCTCCTGAAGAAAGCTCTGTTTATGCAGTCCACGCCCCCCTTGGGCACAGGGTACCCCGTGAAGCCGATCACCTTTACACGCATTAAAAAATTACAACATATAATAGACAGAATTTGGCGACCGGTAATGCACGCTAAAATAAGCAACAAATCAATTGATTTGAAGTTTTTTTTTAATTAATATTAAGGTTCGTAATTTATAGGCTTATAAATGAGGGCTATAAGTAACTGCATTTGAATAACCTACAAGTTTAAACGAACACATGTCATGGAATACCATTTTTTTTAAATCTTATGAACTATGATTGAATGTCAAAACTGTTTTTGTATAAACTTTTACACGTAGAACTTACGATGTACGATGTTATGTCAAACAACAGGAAAATCGAACCAATATTTTTGTTGACACAAATGGTAAGATAAAATTTCTGCATACAGTCAGTACTAAGTTTTGAATTCACTAAAAATAATTATCAAAACAATCGAAAATCAGACAAGATATTGCATGCGAAAAACATCAGACTGAAATTGAGATACAGTAGAATTCCTTTAAACCGGCACTCGCTGCCCAAGCTTTATATATTTATTCATTGTTTTTTTCTTCAACTACTTTAAGCAATTGATATTGTTTTCCTTTTATGTCTAGCGTGTCTATGAATGGTTTGTGGTTACTTGGGTGGTATTAACCGGCAAATGCAAAGTACCATGGGTGCCGGTTAAAAAGACTTCTACTGTAGAACTAAAATAGTACTCATCACAATTTGATAATAATACCTTTGGCTCGATGACGGCGTGTTGGTTGAGAGAAATGACAACTTCTTCCATGTCGCTCAGGAGGAGATGCAGCTGAGGGTTGATGTGGAAAGTATCTGAAATAAAGTAAATAAGTCATAAAAGGAACAACACTCCACAATATTTCTGATGTTTCGAGCACAAATCTTTCTTTTCAAGTACGCAATTTCTGAGATACCTGGCAGCACAATCAGGGTTCATTAGGTTTCTTAATATTTTTGATATAAATTCTGTTTCTCCTAGTACAATTTAAATATTGACATATCGTAAAAGATAAGTCCCTCGCAGAGTAAATGATGAAAAAATAGTACGCACAAGACTACGTTCTAATTTACGATGCTGTTATAGGAATTTGTAATTTTTATTATTTTATTCTATTGAATCACAGAAACGCACCAGGGATAAAGTGGATGTCAAACTGAGCCGCTCATTACTAACCATAAATATGAAAAAATAAGAAAACAAACAGATGAGAATGCACTCACGCCGGAAGTCCATAAGAACGAATACAACGAAATACAGTCAATAAAAACTCATCTGAGGCACACAGACAATGCAGATCGCACATGGGAAGACAGAAAAAAATCACTTATCGTGCAACAAAAATTAAGTCTCAAACAGCTGTAGGTCATATCAGTAATAGACAGCTCTAAAAAATCCAAATAAAAAATTATCTTCTACGGTTTCTTCACGAGTGCTTCAGCAGATATGAACATTTCAAAAGAATTCAATAAAGATAGGAGCACGTCAGACATTCCCCAGCATGTACATAAGCAAGGTGACCGAAATTAATAAACAAAGGAATGGAACAACTATTAAAATATACAATAGAGAAATACTTTTTAGGACGACAAACCTGTGTTGTTGCGGCAGCCGCCGGCAGACACGCCCCTAAGCCAGTTGCCCTGGTACACTCGGGCGGTCCAAGGCACGTGACACCGCAGCGACGGCTCATCCCTGGCCGTCTCACTGTCCAGGTGCACCACCTCCAGCTGGGTGAAAGTCCGCACCATGTCGCTGTACGACATCCTGCACATGGCAAAACTCCAATATTACTACACATCCCATAATAAAGTGGCATCCTGCAGATGGAACGACTCCAGTGTTGATACACATCCCATAATAATGAGGACATCCTGCAGATTGTACTACTCTAGTATCATATCACATAATAAGGTGGACATCATGTTGGCTGCACGCTTCTAATATTATCACAACCCACAATGAAGAGCTCGGCATTCATGCTTATAATATCAATAAAAGTTAATGAGTGAAGTTCATTTCATAAAACAGAAAAAGCACCGTTCACCTCTGTGTACTCCAACAGAAGTACACAGAGATGCTAAAGTTCTGAAACTTTTATGTTCTATAGTTACTCTGCGATATTTTCATTAAAATACTACCGTTTTAAAAGTAAATAAAAGTAATTGCTCACCAAAACTCTCCATCAACGAGATGTTTGAGGCCAAGTCTTTCTCTTTCTTGTGGAGGAACTTCATCCCACTCGGGGGAGTCTCTGTTGCCCCACGACCCGAGATACTCAACACAAGATCCCAGGGGGGACCTCACTTTCACGAGCGTTACTTCACTGCCTCCGTACAGCTCGATCTAGTGAGGAATATACCATGAGTACAGGTTTTATGAGCTTACAAACGTAATAAAAAAAACCTAACAGACTGAATTGTAGAAAAATTGTAGAGCAGATTCAAATAGAAACAATTACGTTATTTGCATGTTGGGAGAAGGAAAAGTAAAAGTGACCCATTCAGTAAATGTTGGGAGTTAAGCGCCATTTTGGGGAACAAATGGGCATCAGAATCAATTTGAAAATGTACAAAATCCAACGATTGGTATCATCAAATGGCTACTGCGCTAGACCTACATGACTAAGAGACTGTTAAACGAAAACTAACGCTGAACAGCGCAAAGCTTTAAATGGAAGCTAATGAGGAAGTATGCTGTCGGAGAGCAACACTATAATTCTACTCGTTTCCCAAAGCACAATTACACCAGATATGTCTCCAAAATAGGCTAATCAATGATCCTCTGTCTCAGCAATTAAACTTAAGTCGCGAACAAAACTGCAGTCGGCTCACTTTTTCAACGGCATATATTCTGTAGTTAATGCCTATGACGATTCCTGAAGCTAGTTTGTCCATGTGACTGCTACCACTTGAGCCTCCATTCAAGGACGAGCCTGAAGACGAGGATGAACTTGAAGATGTGGACGAAGAGGTCTTGTGTTGTGAAGGCAAAACGACGGCAGTCACTATGGACGTGACGTGCAGGAGTTTCGTGAGAAGACGACTGCAAGACGTAGGATCAGAACGTAAAGAAATAGTTTCAGATATGCCGCCAGTTAGGTCTGATAAACCGTCCAGTGTGCTGCCGTACTTCAAAGCTTCGTAAGATCCATGGAGTCTGGAAAAATAACAGACAAAAATCAATTTTAAAGTCAATTTTTATCAACCGTGGGAGTGTTTATATAATGCATTGTAACGGAGTATAATACTTAGTGGTGAATGCATTACCTTATTCCTACGAAAAACAGAGGGAGCTTCAAAAAAAGTGAAGGTGACCTGGTGTGCACCCTTTCAATAAATTAATTTTCAAACGATGATGAAGCGTACTATGTACAAAAAGTGAAAATTCTGTTAATTTATCTACTAATGGCGAAGTATTCCATGCTCTCTTACACTTTTAATTAATGTTGAAGTGCCCAAACTGACAAAAATAAAAAATACCACGAAATTAAAAACGCAGTAACCTGATAAACAACTGCAACAAATAGAAAAATATTAAAACAGAACAAAGACTAAAATGATAAAGAGTATTTTGATAAGAAGAGCTTGAAATTAAAATACTTGTAGGAATTGCCTTTGTGGAAAGGTCTATACGATTATCGAAACACGTGATTCCTTATAAAATTATTATAGAATGAACTGGCATCCCGTGCAGGTAAAATAAGAGTACTAGGATTTCTACGATCAGTAACTGCGCTCATGTTCAAAAAACGCTTGAATGACCCGAATGCATTTCACTATCTAGAGTAAAATACTTTAATTTATAACCCTTCTAAAAAGCTTGTCACTACCAAAAATATTGACCATTTATTGAATCAAGACAAACCTATATTTACAGGGTGGCCTATATGTAAGGTACCTTTTTAAAACTATTATAGCTATAAAATTACAAATGGTAAAGAGATTTGGTTAATTCAGAATGAATGGGAAGATTTTAAAGTTTTCTACCAGCGTATCAAGTCTAACGACAATTACAACATATTTCCTAAAAAATTCATAAAATCCACCTTTGAAAATAAATCGCTACGCAATGGAACAACGAGCAAAAATAGTGAACTACATAAAAAACTGGTATTGAAATTTAGAGGAACTGGGACAACGACAGACAGACAACGTTGTGGCAGGCCACGGACCATACGAACTGGTGCTTCAATTCAGCTTGTTGCAACGAGTGTTGCTGATCGGCCCAAAATGTCAACTAGGAAACGTTCAATTCAACTGAGCATGTCACGTACCTCACTGCAATGCATTTTGGTAAAAGATCTAAAGTATCATCCATATGGAATTCAATTAACACGTTGACTCCGAAGTGGTACGTATGTGTACCACTTAGGTTAGGTTCTGTAATTTTTTCAGATCCCTTTAGTGACTATGCGTACAAAGTGAAGTTTTAACTTCACAGTTTTAACTTCTTCACATCAGGCAATCGGAGGCAACGTGTTAACTCAAGAACTCCATCCTACGAGCTACCAAAAGCGATTAGATTTTGCGAATAGATTTCTGCAGCTGAGAAGCCTCACAGCATAGTTTCTTCTGTCTGCTGTTGTCCCAGTTTCTCTAAATTTCAATACCAGTTTTTTATGCACTTCTTCGAAGGACTTCTTTCAATACCATCAATATTCCTGTAATTCCTCTGAACTGCAGTAACCGAACAATTACATCGGAAGTAAAGTTCCACTATTTTTGCTCGTTGTTCCATTGCGTAGCGATTCAATTTTGGGGGATGGATTTTATGAATTTTTGGGGCAATGTGTTGTAATTGTCGGTAGACTTGATACGCTGGTAGAAAACTTTGAAATCGCCTCATTCCATTTATTCTGAATTAACCAAATCTCTTTACCATTTTCAGTTTTATAGGTTTTATAGCTATAATGATTTTAAAAAGGTCCCTTACTTATGGGTCACCCTGTACGACAAGCATTGTATTGTAGATACCAAAGGCACCGGATCACTATAAAACACGCCATTTGTTCCGTTATTAACTTTCATCTTACACGGTCATGTTATCGTTAGGTAAGATACAAAATGAAAGTTCGGTATGTATTGAAGAAAATTATTCTGATTCTGATGGTACCACGGGTAAAAACTGAAAAATGTATTTATTTCATAGATCCTTAATTTTCTCAATTTTGAATCAAGGAATTTTAACGGGTTCTATCTGGGCCACGTTATCGTTAGATAAGATGCACAATGGAAGTCCTGTATATATTAATGAAAAGTATTCAATTAAAACAATAATTCGTCGTAAATCTTCAGTACATTTATCTTTATAATAATTTCAAATTAGGTAAATCTAAACAGTGGAATTTTCACGGCAACTGGCTAATATTGAAATAATTGCATTGGTATTTTCGAATTGACATATGCAGCATCAAAATTTCATTTCCATGTTTGAACTTTTAAACTAGTACCGTGAAAAGGCCTGCAAAAATGCTGGCAGGAAAATCCAAGATGATCTTAAAGAAATAAAAAACGAAGTTATAACTCTAATTTGAAGAGATTTACCTTAATTTTTTAGAGCTTTCATGAAAACAACTCAGTATATCAACATTTCAATACAAGTAGTCCGACAAACTGACCGCCAAAACAAAACGTGAAATATTAACGCTCGAGTCGCAAACTAAGTGCGACTCGGGGCTGCCAGGAAAGCGGAAATTTTCTGATCATGAATTGCACTGACTTTGCATAAGCTTTTTCGAGTAGCGCAGGCCAGAACTGTGAGGAGGACTGCGAGTGCAGAAACATAAGCTTGTTGTTCACAGAAGGAAGCCGGTCGTCCACCACCACTTCACGCCACTCACCGCACCACCACACACGGAATCTGGCAAACATTCATGTTATTATGAAATAAGATTATATAATAATACTTAATTTAGAATTGGTAAGTTATGATAAAAATCATACATGACATAAGTTGGACAAGCAGACTCAAAAATAATAACGAACGAATTAAAACAAATTTCAATATCTATTGAATACAAATCCTATTCCTAGGAGATATTATCCGTGAATGAATACTATTGAAGGTAAAATATTCAAAATATAACTGCCAGCATATGATTTGGTTGGGGAACTTTAAATGGAAACGCTATGTCATAGCGACAGCATATAAAAACCTAGAAAAAATATATCAGGAAGAAGTAAATACAAGTTTAATGAGAACAACGCATTAACTTTTTACATTTAAATATCATGTTCCAAAATAAGGAGGTGGGCAATAGAATTCACTTAATTCAATAAAACAATGAATAAGAAAACAATTATAAAAAATTTAAGTGATGAAAAAATATTCGTTCATCCTTCTGTTGGTTCTGTCACACAAATTTAACCAAGCAGTGAATTGTTTTAGAAAGCTGAAACTTCATATGTCGGGTATTTGTTGTTTGCTTCTGAAGCAACATTGCATCTTTCATCATCTCCAGGTTACGTATTCATAACCAGACACAGGTGTGTTGGTAATGCAGTATATGTATGTACATATATTCAAACTACTGAAAATTGCATCTCATAACAAAGAACGGAGGACGGGATCAAAAATTAATGCACTGCATATATATTAAAACTACTGAAAATTGTATCTCTGTACAAGAAGTGACAGACGTGCTAAAAAATTTAAAACGCTTAGAAGTTCAATTCAAGCAATTATCTTCTAAACGAAACATCAACGTCGTGTTAATCATCTAATAATTCTGCAGTTTTCACTTATACATCGTTTGCGTTGGACACGTAAAACGTAAATTCTGTAGATTATGAAGAACCGTGGCTATGAAAAGCTTATCTTACATATGTATGTATATATATAAATTTATTGACATAAGTTTGTACGGAAGAGAAACGAGCCTTAAGTAGAGAGAGGGAAAACATCACAACACGTCAAGTTTAATGACTTGAATTAATGGCTGCAAAGTAGCTCAACCGATTCATTACTAATATGTAATCGATGAGGCATATATTACTCAAGGTAAAGGAAAAGCAAGATCCAGGATTCAAAGAGTGAAGATATAGCTGTCGGGCTCGATGAGCGCAAGAAATGAGGATACAGTGCGCTAAATATTTTTACATATAGTTTGGCTGGGATACCCCAAATTTTTGCCAAATAATATATTTTCATATATACTTCTCCAACTAAAACTATTGTAAAGTTGCCGTCACCAAATAAAATTTTACGTACGAATTATGGTTACATATACTTCCTTTTGCAGAAATTCTAGTATCCTAAAGATACCAGTGTTGCATCGAATGACCAATTCGTCTAACCAAACCCTTCATTCTATGCAGCCCGAGTAAAAGCAATTCGGAAATTTCTGTGCCCTAATAAGGTTTCACGCCCCAATGAACTTTTAGTGCAACGGATGAAACGGTCAGCCAACTTTAATAAAGCAGTTCCCTCAAGCGTCCCAGCACCTGAAGGCGCCGCAGTAGCCGCTCTTGTTGCTGAAGGATTGGTCTGCAGGCACGACTCTGTAGAAGAGGCCCTTGGCGAGCTGCAGACAGCCCAGACAGGACACAAGCCAGCGGTCGCCTGGAGTAAATATTGCAACGCTAAAGAAACTCGTACTCTGATGACTGGACTGTCCAGTATTATGAAGAGTTCAGTTTAATGTTGTAACAGAAAAGTATAACTTTTTAGTGCAGAAAAATATTTTGTTTCATTTTAATGTGTCCTAAATCAACATCACCTACACGAAATCTATTATTTTTTTATAATTTTATATTACTGAGGGACTGACACGCTCACTCAGAAAGAAAGTAGACAATAAACATGTCCTAGCAATGAATAAATAAAATTAAAGCAGTACAATAATAAGAAAAATAGATTTCGAGTAGAAGTTCGCCGAAATGACATATTGGTCATCTTTTCAAAATAAAAACTAAAATGACAAAAGCATTATGAACTGTAATTCTACGGTAGAAATTCGTGAGAGATTGTCCAAACTAGTACTGCTAAATCTGTCGATATTTAGGCTGAAGAATGCCGCACCGTCTCAATTAAGAGTACACAAGCATGTAAATATACTAAAATGTTTACACGTTATAGGAACATGCAAAAAGCTGGTGTTATGATTTCAGGAAATTAATGTATTTAGAGTTTATTATATGAGGTAACGAGCATCATATGCTACCATACAAGAACATACAAGAACATACAATTGAAGCACTTTCAAACCTCACCAGCCCCAAATACACAAGCTTACTCTTATTTTGTGTTCTCACTCCATTCTAGGGAACGAATGCACTCGTGCTAGAAAGCTATTTTAAAACATATACATTATCGACCCATATATTACAGTGAACTCCATTAAACGATGGACTAAGCATGACCAGAATCCTGTACTTCTATAAGGCGAGACTCTCCATCAACCCAGTAATAACGAATATACCAACATTAAACAACGATTGAAACATTATTGTTCAATGTTGGTTAGAGTAGTTTCATAAGAGCGTGTAGTTCCAAGTTGACCCCAACCAAAACTGAACAACAATTGAAGAAACATTTTTTGTTCATACCAAGTTTTCCCGATGTAAGGTCAAACTGGGTGTGTTCATCTCGGATGAACGTTGGATTTTGGACGAGCTCCTGAAAAAAAAATAGGAAGAAAATTTACTTTTTTAAGAAGGGAAATCCCATCACATTTTTATGTTTAAATCTCCATGAATGAGAAGTAAATAGTTGATGGTGGAAAAACCAGGATGTATTTGAATATATTATTCAATCAATCAAACTCCGTACCCAGTGAGTACATTCTTCTAGAGTAAAATGAAAGTCAATTCAGATTGTACTTAGAACAAATATCTCTACACGTTGATAAAAAAAATTCCCAATTAATTGGTAACAGTTGTATGAAATTCACGAACATTATTACGTCGATTGGATTGAATTGGACCTAGAAAAAACAAAAGAAGAGTTTAGCATAGAAATGACAGCATCGATAACGAATAAATAGCCTACTGAAACTATTTCATACATCACAGAATTGAACACCGTATGAGAAATGAGAAAAAATGACCAATTACAGAATCAATAAGAAAGTGAAATGACCTCAGTAAGCGTAGCGTAAGTAGAACTATTTGTAGAATCTATGTAAATTGCAACACATCCGTACCCACGCAGCAGCAGAATAATTATATCCGATTAAAACCGTCGTAAAATGTGGCAGCAGGTAATTTTTGAAAATATTCCCCAATCGATGGAAGGTACGAGCTTGTAATACCAGAAACTTGAAGATGTAAAAACGAAGCGATGATAAGAACACGTTCTACATTAGAATAAGCAGTATACCATCACACATTCGCATTGCACCGATGCAAGATTCCTCCATGAGCTCTCCTGAATTCCTACACCAGTATGACAAAGGGAGAGCGCGGTCACGATCACCTTTTTTTCAGGAGTCAGACTCTAACGAGCTGTATTCACTTCAGCTTCCTCGACGTAGCATCTCGATTTCCAGTCTTGTAAAAGGTAAATTATTCTTAATCAGGCCCTGAATTGTTCGTTTCACATGTCTAGTCTAGCTCAAAGTTTAGCTGAGCAAACAAATGCAACGGAAACTAGTCATGGATAGTTCGAACGAACATTTTTTTTTATCCGCAAGCAAAGGATGACTGGGCTACACTTGATATTTTACTAGTTTTTATACTAGCAGCGAGTGCTGCAGAATTCTTTGTAAATAAAAATACATGAAATATCTTATGAATATTGTATTGTATTTATATATATATATATATATATATATATATATATATATATATATATATA
>VCRD01007850.1:19863-30548 GCA_006783055.1 Trinorchestia longiramus
GCGCACCATGACTGCTATACGCGCACCATGACTGCTATACACACACCATGACTGCTATACACAGATATATCTATGTTACATGCACACTGTATATATAAGTATTGCTGTCGTGTTCAGGTGCCAGCTGCAGTTGGTCAGCTGACAGCTGACATCGAGCAGTACGTGATGAAAGGCAACGGTCAGCTGCAGGAGCTGCTCAGCTTGGCTGACGCTGACCTCACCGTCAGCCGCCACAACGTCAGCAGACTGTCAGAAGCTCGGTCAGCACTTCTACCTGCTGTCAGCGATCTGTCCCAAGCGTCAGTATCTGCTGACATCTTCGGAGAGCTGATGGTGAGTGCTACGAGAGCGGACAGGCCTTTAATAAAAATAATTAAATAGTGACAAACCTACACATTTAGAATGAACTTTTCTTACTAACAAACTGTTTGTGCAAGTAACGTGTGGGCAAAAATGGATGTTAAAAAACATTTATATTAGAGTTTCATAGTATTCTAACTTTTGGTGGAAGTAATACTAAGTCACATAAATGTACGTTACAAACTGAACACTACGACACAAAACACCTACTTTAGTGATCTGTGTACTGTGTGTACATGGTACTCAGTTCAGAAAGTCCTACAGTTCACGTTTTGTAGGTGCACATATCGAGCTAACACGCCTACAGTATGCGAGTACAGTATGCGTACGTGTTCAGTATGCGACTACAGTACACGTACGTGTTTAGTATGCGCGCACAGTATACACGTTGAGCGTGCGCATTCAGTATGCCTATTCAGTATGCGTGTTCAGCGTGTGCATTCAGTATACGTGTTTAGTGTGTGCATTCAGTATACATGTTTAGTGTGTGCATTCAGTATACATGTTTAGTGTGTGCATTCAGTATACGTGTTCAGCGTGTGCATTCAGTATACGTGTTCAGCGTGTGCATTCAGTATCCGTGTTCAGCGTATGCATTCAGTATACATGTTTAGCGTGTGCATTCAGTATACGTGTTCAGGGTGTGCATTCAGTATACGTGTTCAGGGTGTGCATTCAGAATACGTGTTCAGGGTGTGCATTCAGAATACGTGCTTAGCGTGTGTATTTAGTATACGTGTTCGGTACACGCGTTCAGTACACGTGTTGAGTACACGCATTCAGTACACGCGTTCAGTACACGCATTCAGTACACTTGTTCAATAAAACTAATTATTTTCAATAGAGTACACAGTACACAAAGATTGGGTTTCACATTATGACTGGTAAGACGTTATGAAGTTCCATGGCGTTGAGAAGACGTAACAATTGAAGTATTGGCAGGTGGGACAGAGAGAAGGACACGGCTTCCTCAGCAGCACTGAGGGAGACATGCAGCAGGTCCTCAGCTACATCAACGACCTGCGTGTCATGCATGAGACCTTGCTGGCTTGTGTGGATCACAAGCTTACTCTCAAGGTGTGTCTGTGTAGTCTCTGCTCATGTCTGTGTAGTCTCATCTCATGCCTGTGTGCACACAGATGTCCGTGTATCTGTGTACCTGCTTGTGTGTTATGATGTGATACGTGTGTGTATGTGAAACACGCCTGTGTACTCTGAGTTGACACGCGTTCGTAACTATGCATGTGTACTCGTATACCTGCTTGTGTATACTGCTTGTATACCTGCTTGTGTATACTGCTTGTATACCTGCTTGTGTATACTGGCAACACCAGACCTGTTGACCTAGAACTCGTATGTTGAAGAGACCTAAAGTAAGGTCACCATCGAACATTTTTATTGCTGTTCTTGGGAAATATTGCGAAGCTTGCAGATTTCTAAGCTTCAGATCATTGTCATGAGTGCAGGCAATACAAAAATCAGGGAGAGGTATAAAAAAATGAATAATGAAGTAATTGCATTGCTTGTTTCTTGACTCACGGCTAAATGTTGCTCAGAATACAGTTAAAAACCACAGAAGAACAACACAATATGATCAGAACAATTTCTTGTTCCATGATGGCTGATTTTCTGCACGGCCAAATAATGACAACCATATCCTCTTAAGTAGACGCTGTCCTGCACATTAACTAACTAGTTAAAGACGCTGTCCAGCACATTAACTAACTAATTAAAGACGCTGTCCTGCACATTAACTAACTAGTTAAAGACGCTGTCCAGCACATTAACTAACTAATTAAAGACGCTGTCCAGCACATTAACTAACTACTTAAAGACGCTGTCCAGCACATTAACTAACTAGTTAAAGACGCTGTCCAGCACATTAACTAACTACTTAAAAACGCTGTCCAACACATTAACTAACTAATTAAAGACGCTGTCCAGCACATTAACCAACTACTTAAAAACGCTGTCCAGCACATTAACTAACTAATTAAAAACGCTGTCCAGCACATTAACTACCTACTTAAAGATGCTGTCCGGCACACTACCTACTTAGAGAGAGTGCACACTACCTACTTAGCGATGCTATCAGCACATTAGCTAACTACTTAAAGACGAATGCAGCAATTGAGTCACAATATTCAAACAAGAATCACGTATCAAAAATTCACAGCAGTTCATGACACCACACTTCGATCAGACGATACGCTTAGATGCTATCATTCGGCGTTACATGCTTGTTTTAAAAGTGGAATTTCACGCGTCTTTCATTTAATTTCGATCTAACTTTACGGTTGCTTGTGCAGGTGGAGAGCCTTTGCACGCAGCTGCAGGAGACGGTGCAGGGGAGGAGTGCAGCAGTGCAGGAGGTGCAGGAACAGAAGCTGCAAGCAGCACAAGACCACCTGCAGCAGGCAGCTTACTTCATAGAGAAGCTGGGGACGCTGACGGGGCAGTTGAGTGTGTGGCTCAGTTCTCAGCACCCTACAGTGTGATATGCTGACACATCCTACACTGAACCAGGCTACACTGACGCATCCTACACTGAACCAGGCTACACTGACACATCCTACACTGAACCAGACTACACTGACACATCCTACACTGAACCAGGCTACACTGACGCATCCTACACTGAACCAGACTACACTGACACATCCTACACTGAACCAGGCTACACTGAACCACGCTACACTCATACACTGACACATCCTACACTAAAACACAGGCCTCCTACACTGAACCAGGCTACACTGATACACTGAACCAGGTTACACTAAAACACAGGGATCCTACACTGAACCAGGCTACACTAAAACACAGGCATCCTACACTCATACACTGAAGCAGGCAATACTGATACACTGAAGCATTCTACACTGATACACTGGAACATCCTACACTGATACACTGAAACATCCTACACTGAAGCAGGCCACACATACATCCTGCAGTGATACACTGATGCAGACCACACTGATATACTAAACCAGACTACACTGCCACATTGAAGCATGCTACACTGATACCTTTTGCTCACCTCAGAAGAAGAGTGTGTGAAGGAGAGTAGTCAGTGTGTGAGGGAGAGCAGTCAGTGTGTGAGGGAGAGTAGTCAGTGTGTGAGGGAGAGTAGTCAGTGTGTGAGGGAGAGTAGTCAGTGTGTGAGGAAGAGCAGTCAGTGTGTGAGGGAGAGTAGTTAGCTCGACTGGCAGCTCTAATGAACCACTAAAGAACAAATAATACGATGTATCAATACATGAGGAAGTCACGTCTCTGACAACACATCTTTAGTTCACCACACAGCCCTCATTTTTTAAGAGAACTACCAATGTTCGCTGAAATGTCAATTATCTTTTTGATACAATAAGTATGAAGAACGATTGCCAACTGGCAGCGCAATAAGGACATATTTTTTCCCTGTATCGTATGCTGAGTTGCTAAGTATGCTGACCGCCATTGTTCTTTTCTATTTAAGAAATGTATTTTTAAGTTTTTTTAACCTTGTTTTATAGTTATAAGAGCCAGTGCAGTCCTAGTGCAAGCTACTTAGCGTGTTAATAACACGTGACTTGTGTTTGGCTTTTCCTTCTATTGATTTTCGCATCAATAATTTCTGAAGAAAGCCTTGCGGCAAAATACAGAATTTTCTTTCATAAAAATAGCTGGTTTAACTTCAAGTAAGTAGAGCGTAAATCTTCCTCCTTAATGAAATATTTTCTACTGATAAGCTCTTGGATAACATATTTTGATCAGTACATTGTTATTTAGCCTTAACATGAAGCAAGCGAAATCCTAGATCATAATCTATGTTCGAAGTATGATTAATAAAAACAATAAAGTTTTAAAAAACATAATGTTCCCCTCGTGTTCCTGGTGAGCTGTGAACAAAAACCCATGATTTCCACCGAGTCTCGCTCATATTAGTTGAGTTCAATCCTTCGTGCAGGCATAACGATCAACCTAAGAGGCCTACGAAATAAACCCGCCGCTGCTTTTACGTAATCAAAACAAAACCTCGGAAGCGAGACAACTGAAGGGATAAATTCATATTACATCGCTGGGTGTCCTCGGCCTGCTGGACTCTTCGACCCCAAGTGACAGATTTCAATACTACGTTTAAATTTCATAAATTTAGGGCGTATTTTTTAGAGAATGTATTTTAACACGTTGACTCCGATTGCCTGATTGGTGTAAAACTTCACTTTGTAGGCATGGTCACTAGAAGGATCTGAAAAAATTACAGAACCTAACCTCAGTGGTACACATACGTACCACTTCGGAGTCAACGTGTTAAAGTACAAAAAAGCACACTAACTACCGCACTTTCACGAGCACCCCAACTTCACACAGTTGGAGACGGGACTCCATTAAAGTTGGAAATACTACGAGAAAAGTTGACGAGATTTTGGCACCAGAAATACTAGGTATATTATCTTCTCGAGATGAAATTAATGGTAAATCAATCGAGGTGAAATTAGGGTATACTGTGTAACTAAACACATAATAAAGGTAGAGAAAAATAAACTTTATTAATTAAATATATAATTCATCTCATATAAAGGTCTTAGCATTTAGGTAACACAGCAAAAATTATTCTACATTGTTTGAATCTCACCAGGACCAATAAATAAGGTACTCAAGCTAGAGTGCCGGAAGCAAAATTAAAATAATCATACAGTCATCTAAATCCCCCTAAACCAGGATTACAATTGGATCCTATCTTTCACAAGAGCAGTAGTAACAAAGAAGTTTTGACACCGGCACTATCATACCAAAGAAAAAACTTGAGTAGACAGGACACTATCTTTTATACACATGCTGGTATTGGCAGCACGGCTGACGACTTTCAGGTTAGAGAAAGGTAAAAATAAACCTTGTAACAATTTGAATTACCTCTATATTCCTAGTATGTAAAATCCAAATCCTGTAGTGGGTCGAAGTGGACACACACCCTTCTAATCTTGATAGAACATGTGTTAAAAAAACTAAAAACCTAATGCGAAACATGTATCAGGTCTTGCATTTCCCATTCCACTGTTAAGAGTACTGCTTTTGCCCATTACACCTTTATAAATCACCTGGCTTGATACCATTTTCCCTCGCTTCTTTAAATACTTTAAATCTTAATGTTTTCACCAAATTTCAAAGGCATAGAAACAAGAAGTAGTTGACAACATTAAAACAGTCAATTTCAGACGAATGGAAAATTAGTACAATGTATTATATAAAAACGTAATGAGCAATATTTTCAGGTCTCTGTTCGACCCTCTCACGGAAATAACGAAATATCAGAACCTTAAGCTCCCAGCTACAAGCATTACTAGAACATGAACTAATTTACCAATAATGGAGTGTGAGAGCCTTCCAAATAAATGGAAATAAGCGGACAATATTGCAATAAAATATTGCGAGCGGAATATGATTCGAATGAGGTTCAGCCATGCACTTGCGAGTGGCAAGAGAGACGGAAATTGAACACCAGGTCAAACAAACCCTTAAAATAAAACCTTTAAAAACAGCCCCACGAAGCTTCACACTTTTTTTCTAGCACGCAGGATCGCTAAGTCACTTCTCAGCGCCGCTTCAAGAGGTACAGAATAGATACAAATTTCAGCAGGAGGCTTAATTTCTCACATCAATATAATGTAAGATTTACAATTCGAGGTTGACAAGAGTATCGCAGTTTCTCAGTTGTGTATCATTGTCTTCATCAAGGACCAGGACAGTCCAAATCAATACGGACGTACGCAAATAAAGAGCTAACAGAAATTAGTGACAGAGCAATGATGCTCAAGCGACTACGCCAAGCCAGACTGGCAGGCTAACTCCACGAAATAGAGCCAGAAAATGAGGCCACCAAAACCACAACTAGAATTAAGAATATCTTCATTAGCCCTCCAAACTCTGCCAAGTACGTCACGTCTCCTAGCGTCGTTGACTAGGACGACGATAACAAGCCTTTGATGCATCGCTTGGTAATTTTTCCGTCTTCGAGAATTAACCTCCTCCTCCCCCCTTACTAAATACAATGGTCGACCAGCCGCTCCATTAAGCATAGCTCCCCTTAAACCTACAGATTTAACCCACACGCGCACGGTGGGTCAACGGCGCCAAGTAGAGAACATCTCTAACCTAGAGGCCGATAGCAAAAAGAAAAAGACTTAGACTATGGCTTTCAAGATACGCACGCCAATTCTACGAGTGAAAACGCCAACAGAAAAAAGAACATACGGCAAATTGGAATACAAGATTTAAACTAATGAACTCCCATAGCAGAAGAAAAAAGCATCGAAAAGTACGAAGTCCTCAGCGTATGTTAACAAGGACATTAAAAGTTATTTAGACTTAATTACCACATAAACAGTAGAAGGCTACGTAACTAATTGATGATTTCAACGCCTTGTAAATTACATGCAGAATAAACGAACAAATTTAGGAAAATTTAATGGTTTTAGATGTCGCCATGTGTAAGTTAAAACTTAAAAGAATAGAATAAGGCAATAGGAACGAGCCGTTTGGCCCATTCTTGGTTCAATACCGAAGTCCCATGCCGTCTAAAGTAAATCCATCAGTCGTGCACGTACACCTTAACCACGTAAGTCAATTTAGTCGTGTGCACACATATCACTCACGCACTGGCGTTTATGTCACGAGCATTTATCTCAATCATACATTAACCTTAAGGAGTTAGGGACATGGTTAGTAGGATGTAGTACTGGGGGGGTTCGTAATCCAAAATTTATCGAGACGATTTTTGAATGTGTTCACAGTGCCAGCAGAAACTATGTTTCTGAAACAGAAACAGAAACTATGTTTCTGAAAATATTTCAATACGATACTGAACTCAATTAAAAAAAATCATTAATTGAAAAAATAGTCAACCATTAATTGAAAATTTCAACTTCAATGCATTCGATGCAATAGAGCTCAACCGTCACAACGCTGAGGCCTCTGACCTGCTGCACGACTTAGTCATACGAAAAATGCACGCACATCACGTATAAGAACAACCAATGGAGTAAACAGACAAATTTACCCCAACACTTTATAATGTTTCGTTCAAGAAATTGAATAAAAGCTGCGAAGACTTGAACCTACGATGACTGAAATCAAGAAAACTTGAGAAAATAGCGCCAAACATCTGAGTGTGTGTGACCAACCAAGCAGTTCAGATAGACTTGTCAGTTGTTAAGGATTAAATAAACTCTCCCAGCAAGGGCAACCTGAGGAGTGTACACATCAGGTGTAACTGAGCAACCAATATTAATAAATGGAAGCACCAGTGAATTTTCCCAACCCAGGCTGGTAGCTTGAGGAAAACTAAGAATCTATTTATGTGGTCTTAATCTGCAGATTATGTGGCGTTAATGTGGTTGATGTGGTGTAAATTTGTA
Source organism: Trinorchestia longiramus (assembly GCA_006783055.1). Taxonomy (NCBI): domain Eukaryota; kingdom Metazoa; phylum Arthropoda; class Malacostraca; order Amphipoda; family Talitridae; genus Trinorchestia; species Trinorchestia longiramus. The sequence continues at coordinate 27,621 of VCRD01007850.1, forward strand.
AGTTATGTGGTGTTTACCTGTGGTTTATGTGGTGTAAATCTGTAGATTATGTGGTCTAAATCAGTAGATTAAGTGGTTTAAATCTGTAGATTATGTGGTCTAAATCAATAGATTAAGTGGTTTAAATCTGTAGATTATGTGGTTTAAATCTATGGATTATGTGGTTGTAATCTGTAGATTATATGGTATAAATCAGTAGATTATGTGGTTGTAACCTGTAGATGGTATAAATCTATGGTATAAATCAGAGATATATGTGATCGTAAGTCAAAATACCAGAAACCCTTGGCTACAAATGTTACACTAGCGCCTCCATTTCCTGTCAATAGCTCATAAACAAAGAAGGTTGACTGTGTTTTCATAAATTAAGCTACGCATGAAACAATCATCGAGTTTGAGTGCCCTCAAAACGCGTCATTTTCACCATCATCATTTACATGATTCGCTACTTTTAGTTTCTTAAAACATCGCTTCATAATTTTCAGTATCGTCCCGTTATTATCGTAATTTTGGACGACGTTTTCCCGCAAACATAAACTCTTCAAATCTTACATTACGACATCAATTACAACAAATGAGACTTGAGTGCAGTTGCTTCATATAACCTCAACACAGAGGCACCAGTCACGCAAGTTCAAACCGGAGTAAAATGTATCACACTTCCTTACTAGTAAACATAGTTAAAATTACATGACTTCATACGTACGGTAAAGAACTAAAAACTAACAGAAATATTTCATATTTCACAATTGATTTCAAGTCAAAAAGACGTAATTCTCAGGACGCTGAACTCGCTGAAGATTTCGACACCACTCAAGCAGTTCTCAATTAGCAGAACATCCTTAATTCCACAGCGGCCTTCAATTAGAACTGGAAGTACATGTTAGGCACTCTTCTCTTAATAGAAACGAAGAGTATTTAATTCATAGATAATTTTTACACGTAGAACTATGGAGCATCCGTACAGGAGGTCGCTTGCATGGTCCGCTGGTTTTTCAATAAACGAAAGAGAAGAATATAAAGGATAAGGTGTACTGGGCCTTCGAAATCCAGATCTTCCAGTTACGTATAGATGACACGCAACGTACAAACTCTACGGGGTTAGGAAGCCCCTTTACAAGCATGTGTTTTCCCATTCATGTCTTCTTCGTTCGTCATTTCTGAAGCTTCCCCAATCCTAGAAGGATAAATTAGTTTTTTTACTCATGCAAGTGTCTATCCTGTGCAGCTGTAGAAGAGCTCTTGTCATGTTTGCATTCTAATAACGTATGTTAAAGAATTAAAGACAAAAATGTTGTAAGAGTTACGTTTGTGTCCTCCACAAATGTGTACGACTCATTGAGTCGCATCACAAGAAATATGTTTCTGCAACTTTCAAAATTTAAATCCATTAAAATAGCATCGCTTAAAGTATCACCATGTTAATTTAACCACAAATAATCGAGATGCTAGTGAGGCCAAGACAAGTATTTTGGTGCACGAAATTAGTTCTACTTGATACCCAAAGAAGATCAGCATGCATATTCAATACAAATTCATAACTAGCAAGATACTCTACGGTAGACAAAAGTAAACACTGTCACAAGCGCTGGCAAAAATAACTTGAAAAATTGTAATGAAAATAATGCGAGCGATAACTTGAAACCCATGGTATTTTAATAAATTCAGATTATCTAGTTCCCGGGTGCTTGCTGATGACGAGGACAGACACTGCAGGGTGTATTGAGACAGATAGATGCAAGATTAATTACGTGAATGGAGATTGCATGTGGGCTTTCGAGCACCGACGTAACTGTCGTCCGACACTGTAATGCGACCGGTGTAAACTAGGAAGAGATACCGAGCTGTACTACTAAAGTTACCTCTAGCACACAAAATGCCAAGATGTACGGCTGAAGGCCACCATAACTAAACCACATGAGTCAAAGCAAGTAGGTAAGCACACACAGAACCAGTTATAACATTATTGGAGCTTAGCTCACTATACAGCGGTGACCTGCATGCTTGTATTCAAACTACGAAGGCCAGAGCTTTACTGCCAGACCACCTAAATGTATCAGCTACTTATGAAGAATACGGTAACACCTGTCCGTATTTATGATACTTAAAAAACTACGGCAAAAAGTTCCTTCTTTAGAAAACTTTCCATTACTCAAAGAAGTTTTCTGTCATCATTTGAAAGTTCACTACCATAAGTCTACGAAATAGCACATGAAGTCGAAAGAATGACCAATTTTTCTTAAACTTTAATTCCTTCATGGCGTGCGGACGAGAGGATTGAATTCTTGATCACCATCTAAAACTTAGAACGCCTGAATATCTAATATTATTTGATTAGATATCACTTAGAAACAGTTAAAACAATGGCTCACCTAACTCGTACAACAGAACCCGAAGGATAGTTATCCCAACATGAAGTGTAACAGCACTCTCCATCCTTCACCCTGTACTGCTGTAGCGCACAAATTCGTCCGCTGTCACAAAACTTCTTGTATATAAGAATATCAGTTCAGAATTCAACGTATTCAGATAATGCCTTTCTCGTCATGTTCCGCTCTGATGTTGCGAGGATATTTTTTTGAGTTCAGCTTTTGTAAATAACTTCTGAGTGTTATTATTGATGTGTTTACTATTAGTTTTCTCACTCAACCCACTTAATAATTTCGGTAGTAAAATATTGACGGGAAATCCTGTCTATATTTCCCACTGCTACAAAACAGACAATTTAAAAAATACATAGCGAGTCGCATCACGTTTTGACGTTAAATCAAGAAAAAACGAACACAGAACAACTCAAGAATACTCTTTAGTTAAGTTTTCCCAGAGCTGATCATTTGGGTTACATAGAATAGAATAGAATGAGGCTATAGGAACGAACCTTCTGGCCCATTCTTGGGTCGGATAATCACTTCGATAATTATTCGGTTA
>VCRD01007851.1:0-19620 GCA_006783055.1 Trinorchestia longiramus
AAAATTTGACACATTCACTGTTATATCTTATTTTTTTACTCTCTTTCTCTGATATGTAACGCCCGTTCATATTAAACACGAGGATGACAGATAACTGTAATAATGATTCAATTAAATCGATCATCAGCGAGCCATACCATACGGTCAAATAGTAATTAGAAATTACAGTTTCAATTAATAAGAATCACAACTTTCTATTTTAAGTTTTTGCTCTCATAATTTTCCTTTTTCGGTATTTCTCGGATGTTAAACATCCAATTCAGTTCAATGTAATGATGTTAAATCTAATCTGTACTTCAAGAAAATATTTCGCTTATCACCTAAAATGCGTATAATATCTACCACGTCAGAATTTATATGTATCACCAACGATTACCTCTTAAGTCATCACTGAAATAGCGAAGTTTCATTTGTTTCCCCACGTATATTATTTAACGTTCATGTATAACGTGATGTGAATGTTTATGTATACCCGTAGGTACTGCTGTTCTATCATCTATGATACTATGCATAGAATACCTACCACTTAAGGATTTTATGATAAGGCATTTTTAAAAACCAATGATGTTACATTTCTTATGTACCAACTTTATTGGAAATATACGTTTTTGTTTTTGTTTGTTTTGTTATCTGAAAATTTTGAGTGGGAGCCCTGGACACATGTGATCAACCAGGACTTTATGGTGTTGTAATGCTGTGTACATTAGTAGTGTGGACCTCTCTGTGGTTTCCCTAAAGGGTTCGTTTGAAACTGTAGTTTCGTAAATCGGGAGATAGCGTTGTGGAAAAACGTGGTGAATTTGTGGTAAAACATTTTGAGTTTGTGAGGGTGCATTTTTCCAACTGAAAAAAAATACTAGAGGTTTGCCCTATTGCACTAATTGATAAAGGCTGTGCCGAATTGCAAGGTGAGAATTGAGCGAATGGAGAATAAAAGGTGGGTTAAACTGATCTTTGAATGGAATCTGAGTGAATATCTTTGGGAGAAAATTTGCTGGGGCATGCAAGAAAACTGAAGATTCAGAAAACTGTTCATGTTAGAATTGGAAGAACTATTGATGATTGGTTATTGAGAGGTTGTGGAGGTAAACGAATGGAGTGGGATTGCAATTTGTGGAAGAAAGAAATTGAAAAACTAACATAAGGGTATGGCCTGAACAAATAGAAGCATAACATGAATGGGAAAACTACTTTAATTTGGTATGCCAGTGAGAATGTACTGAGGTTTGAAATGTTTCATGATGTAAGTTTTGGCAGCCAACTCTTGTTTGCTGTTAGATGTAAGGCATTAAGTGTGAATAGGCATACATGGAGGTAAAATGAGAGGAATACAAGGTTATGTCTGCAGTGTAACAGAGGAGTAGAGGAAACAGTTGAACATATGGTCCTGGAATGTAGTAAATATGAACATGAGCAAGAGAGCCTCATGGATGTGGTCCATGAGCAGTATGGAGTAAACAAGTGGAATGCAAGGTGTGTTGAAGAGGACTCTGGTATGAGATATCTTGTACGGCTGGATGAGGAATGTAACATGACTGTTATGAATGCAATTAAAAATTTCAAAGTGCATGCATAGAATAAGTGACATTGATGTTGAATAGTCATTTTTTTTAATGTAACTACCTGCTAAGCATGTAGGGCTGTTTATGACAAGCTGGATCTTCCAGTGATGCCCTCACTTGCCTGGTTCATTTGTATTGAATGACTCAGGGTTGCCCTAGAGGAATTACTTTAGATGACCGTGGCTCACAGGAGAAAAATTCTGGTATGCTATACTGTTGTATGCCTGTGTACAGTCAACCCTCGATAAGACGGACCTCGGTAATCCAGATATTGGATAAGACGGACGTTAATAATTTAATATGGTAGTCAATATTGTAATTTCTTTTACCCCACAGGCTAAATATTTTAAAGTATACAGCATTATAGTGCATACAGTATAATGTATTATGTATTTAGGCCTTATTATGGTAATTATTTGTGTATATCAATCGGACCACCCTTCCCCCCTAGTAGTCCGTCTTATCAAGGGTTGACTGTATTAGGGGGAATTGAAGGCCATTACAAAAGTCCCAGCCAAACACTGGCCTTCAAATCTGTCTAAGTTTAGTATTGAAAAACTAACAAAAGAGTATGGTTTGATCAAATGGAAGAGTGGTATGACTGGTAAGACTACTTTAAGTTGGTATGCCTGTAGGAATGTACAAAGGATTGAAATATTTTATGATGGAAATTTTGGCAACTAACACTTGTTTGCCATCAGATGTAAGGTAATAAGTGTGAATAGGTGCACATGGAGGTAGAAAGCAGGGAATACAAGGTTATGTATACAGTGTAACAGACAAGTAGAAGAAACAATTGAATGTAGTAAATATGAGTATGAGCTTCATGGATGTGGTTCATGAGCAGTATGGAGAGAACCAATGAAATGTCAGATGTGTTGAAAAGGATTCAGGTATAAGATATTGTGTAGGGCTGGACAAGGAAGGCAACACAATTGTTGTGGATGCAGTGAAAAAAATTTTAGTGCATGCATGGAATGAGAGACATTAATAGTATTCAGTTTCTTGGATTAGAATGTGACTACCTTATGAGCATGAGGGCTGTTTATGACTGAGGGGGGCCCTTGAGGAAATATTTTAGATAATCCTGGGTCACAGGCCAAGAACTTTAGGATACTACCCTATTGTATGTTTGTGTTTTAGAGGGAATTTGAAGGCCATAACTAAGGCCCCAGCCAAAGCTGGAGCTCAAGTCTAAGTCTAACCTGTTAGTTTCAATCAGCTCATTGCTACATGGTCAAATTTTCAAAGTTCTCAATAAATATGACTTCGATGAATTAGCATGTTTGTGTCTCTGTAGTGGGAAAAGATTTGATATTACTGCAGAAATTCATTACTAGTAGTGTAGCAACATTGAACATTACTGGATTTGTGTAATGGGAGGATGAGATTTAACCGTTGATTTGTATTGTGCAACATTGTACTGGCTTGCATTTGATTTAATGTTTATTACTGTTTAAACTATAAAGTGCTAACTGTTGATATCTTGTTTATCTTAACTTAAATTATGAATTAATTTTGCCTGATATGACTTCATTACTGACAGTTGGTGAATAGAAGACATTTACTAAAAAATATGGAGACCTCAGAAAGAAGTTTCATTGATAAACCTGAAAGTGATGAGAGAGATACTTCAGAAAACAGTGGAAAGTTTACTGAGCAAGATGAAGAAATCAGGCCGTGGTACTCAACATTCACGGGTAGCTGCATTGCTGGCAAGAAATGGAAAAAAATGCTAGTGCACCTCCAATGTGGTGAGCAAATAGTGCTTGATGGAATTTATGTTGTGAAGCCTATTATGGGCAGAGTGCATATTCTTGGGTATTGGCTGGATGCTGGACAGCAAAAGCCTGTGTTTTCTCCCCGACATCATGCACTGCTTGATCTGTCGTGTGGAGTTCATGCTGTATGCCACACAGTGCCTCGCAGCAAGGGCTGTGGCTGTGTCACCTTCACTAATGAAGTCAACAACTTGAAGCAAAGGTGTTTTCTTACTGACCAGCAATTTGCTTCTTTATACATCAGACCTGTGAGTATCATCTCTTTTGAATACAAATACTCCTAGCAGTTTTTAAAGAGGAAATTCTTACTTGTGTTTTTACAACTGCTTAGGATTGGATGTGCTAGTGTTTTTCAGTTGTCAATAATGCTGTATGTTTCATGGTAAAATGAAATAAGAATAGCATAATATACAGGGTGTCTCAAAAAAATGTACTCACCCTTTAACCATTGCTAACATGCTGTCTTCTTTATGTTGCAGGTGTGAGGTTTGAACCTTTGCGAACATGATTAAATGTGATTAAAGAATCATGTTCGCAAAGGTTCGAACCTCACACCTGCAACACAAAGAAGACAGCATGTTAGCAGCAGTTAAAGGGTGAGTACATTTTTTTGAGACATCCTGTATTATGAAGTAATATAATTATATAATAGTTACAAGAACTGTGGAAACATTGGAATAATATAAATAAAAATATTTTGACATAAAAATGTTGTTTAGAAATCGGTTATACCGATAATATTCGATACCGATTATACAATGAATATTGGTATTCAGAATTCAATAATGCAGTTCAAATAGCAAGAAATTTAAATAAAATATAAGTCAATATGCTATTAATGAATCTACATGTTATTTATGAATTGCCAATACTGTTCTATGATAATTGCAGATAGTCCAATACCAGAAATATTCTTTTTCTAATACCATGGCTGCATTATGATTACTGAAGATGCTTTTTAGGAACCAGCAATGCTCTTCAAATACCAGTAAGGATATATTCAGTTATTATGGTCAACAATATTTTATTCTTTTGAGGATGACTGAATTAATTTTCTGGGAACCTTTGGCTGGATTGTGGCTACTTGTAGTTACAGTTGGGGTCTAGGATGATGAATCTTGTTTTATTGACTTCCCCCGTCTGTATGTGGCTGTACATGGAAGTAGCTTCTTCCATGTGCTGTAAAATGCTTGCATTTACTTTTCAATTCAATATTTATTTCTGAGATTTAGTTTTTAATTCTTTATTAGTGGCTTTTCTTGTTTTTGTTCACATCTTTGGTATGTTTCTACCTTCCTCAGGGCTGCCGTGGTGTTGTACTCGAGTTGACACCCTTCTCAATGCCACTGCAAGATGTGCTCCTTCAGTGCAAGATACAGTCCCTGTATATGAACTTGATGCCATTACATAAAACTGGGAAGGAATTCAGCACAGTGACTTCCAATTCCAACTCAGATGAGCCGTACTCATGTGCTTTCCATTTTTCTCGTAATGTAAAAAAGAGAAAAAATGCTCCTATTCCTATGGATAAATGTGAGGAAAAAAATTGTTCAATTTCTGATGAAAAATCTTTGCACTCTGCCAACCATGAAGATGTTTCTAAGCAAATTAACTCAATCCCAAACTCTGATGTTGACTCGCATTGTGATGGGGTGGGAGCTTCCCCCATGCGTTCTTGTGACGTCAATGAGTGTTTTGTTGCTCTGCGTGGAGCCAAGCCTGTCCTGGCGAGCATGGAACCCAGCCACATTGTCAATGTGCCCAGTGGCTGGATTGAGGTCAGTACTAATAAAGTTATTGAAATTTTCTGTGAACTTCCAGTGTTTGTCAGAGAAATTGTAGTGGGAATAAATAAAATATATCATGTGTGTGGTAAACATAATGCCAAGAAGGTCTGATGACATTTTTTTTGAGTTGTGAGAGCAAATTTCCACTCAAAGAAGTACTCATTAAAATTGTTACTGTGTTGGCAGTACTATAAGCTATGTACCTTCACTCTGCTCTAGGTTTCTGTCCCTTTGACTTTCCAGAAACTGTTTGCCAGAAGTGAAGAAACTCAAAGAATTTAATAGCAATTGATTAAAATCAAATAAAAATTTCATAATTTGGAACATTTTTTCATTTCAATTTTAATTAGCAATTGTAATTTGCATTTAGTTATAAATCATGGATAAAATATTTTCAATCATTTGATAACACTGATAGAAGACCTAGTGTGTTTCTTACATATCAAGTATATTTCTTTCTATTTGAAGAAATATATTGTAATCAACATTTATCAGCATTATGCATGTTACTTTTCTCAATATTCTGGCAACTTCAGTGTCTCCACATGAAAGTAACATCTAACAGTTTCTGGTCAGGATGAGTTTTTACTGTAACTCACTTTTCCGAAGTCAGTTGGGAGTATGAGAAAAAATTCAACCCAAGAGGAGAAAGCAAGCACAGGCTAGAGATACAAACTTTATACTTATGTTCAACTTCTAATGTTGTTTCTTTATCTTCGATCTTTTGCTCTTTTTAACGTTGGTTGTTCAAGTGCCGGAGTGTTGACTGCAGCCAGTGTGGTTGAAACGTCCATTAGGATAATGAAAGTAACAATAAAGTGGTCCCTTCGGTTATGCCCTTCCTTCTTAGGTGGTTTGTGATTGAATTGTGCCTGAAAAGATGCTTCTAACAAGTAAAACTAGGTTTCTTAAGGGTACGTGTATATCGGCAGCCTGTTAAGGTGAGTGCATGTGTTCAAGCTGAGATGTCTCCTACATAACTGCTAATTTTCATGTTACTGTAGCACCTTATGAAGCCTTTCTCACGCTTAGCACTGCGCTAGTTTTTAGTGCTCAGATTTTTTGGGCTGTAAGTTGATGATGCACTATTTCCATTAAGGAACTTTCGCTTGCCATGACCAGTGCTACACAGAACCAACCAATGAAATAGAAAGTTCCCATAGTTAGTACCTGCAGTGAAAAGAGCCCTATATCTTAGTACGAGCCGTTCAGTAAATTTAGAATTTGACCATTACGCAAGAGTATATTACATTTTGGAGAAGTTATTTAGCACTGTTAGTCCCAGTATTAAGCTGATGATTACACGTGAGTCCCAGACTTGAAGCTGGCTAGAAGTAGGACCGTTGCTGCATTTATGTGAAGAAACTTATCAAGCAGCCGTGAAGCCTTGACTCAGCGATCGAGTCTTGCCAGTCATCATGCATGCATGACGAACCACTTGGTCAACTAGGATTGTGCTGTCTTACTAACATATTTCTGTCCTGCAGACTGTTGGAGACATCATTCAAAGGATACAAACTGGCAAGATCGCCTGGGCCTGCCAGGAGGATCAGCGTTACGTGCGTCCTGGTGGGTTAATCGAATACACTATGAAAGAAAGGATAATTGAGATGAAAAAAGGTTTGCCTTTTGAATTTTCTTTTCTTTTTCATATATTTACGCAACTGCTTATTGTTCAATACTCCAGTAGTTGAAATTTTTATCATGATGTTTCATATGTATCGTTTTTGCCGTAGGAAATCTTCATTGAATTGTTTGTTAAATGACAGTTGGTGTTGCAGGTACGCGCATTCTGGTAGTGGGTGAGAGAGGTGTGGGCAAGTCGACGTTCGTGCGGTATCTGGTGAACTCGCTTCTCAACTTAGCTAAGTTTCAAGACCAGCCTCGAGATCACGACTCCTCCAAAACTCAAAACCAGAACAAAAGAAAGAGGAAAGTTAATGATCTTGCTTCAGATTCGTGCAAGAATTTTAGTAAAGTAACGCGACGATCAGACAATGAGGTCTGCATAACCAAGTCTGTTTGCCTGTTGGACCTGGATTGTGGGCAGCCAGAGATAAGTCTGCCAGGATCTGTGTCTGTGGGACAAGTTTCTGAACCTTTGCTCGGTCCTGCTCTTATTTACCGTAACTCTGCTCTTAGGAGCCACTCTGAAATCAGTGCAAACATTAAAAAATTGAGAACCAGAAAGACAATTTTCAATCAGCTGAAAAATAAGTTATATCCTCATTTGAACAACATGCAAAAACAAGGGTCTGGTTGTGAACAGAGTAGCACGACTGATGACTGTTCTGAGATGAGGACAAAAACTTCGCCTACTCTGGAAGAAATTACCATGCTTCAGAACCTTGAGGAGATGGTCGAGGAACTGGAGTGTGAGACCTTGGCTCCATGTAATCGAGGCATTACGAAGGAGATGCTCATTGGCTCCACCAACTCCATGTTCAGGATACCGGAATTTCTTGCGGCCGTAGAAGAACTGATGGATTCTGTGGACCAGGAGCATTCAGATGAGCCTCTTATAGTTAACACAATGGGATGGACTCGCAATGAAGGCTTACTTCTCTTAGCTGAAATCATAAGACTTGTCGAGCCTGTTTTCGTGTTGCACCTCGTCGCCGATAGCGACGATGATCTAGGGTGTACATTCATGGACAATTTTTATGGTAGCGAATCGTACATCAATTTTTCCAAACCGAACAGAGTGCGACCGGTTTCTTACGTTTATAGATTTGATTATAATTATTTTCAACTTCATTTGGGAAGTGTGATGAGGCAGTTACCGAGACGAAAACATGACGTCATGAAGCCATCTCGAGCAGACCTGAGGCATTTAAGTATCATTGCTTACTTCTCTTCGTTGTGGACTTCTTCTGCCAACAATCTTCCTTTTCACCTGAGGCCATGCAGACGTCTCAGCTTTGCTCGTTTTGGACTGCATAGTTTGGAGCGGGAACAGGATTTGTTCACGTGTCCAGGTACTAAAGTGGTTTACGAATTAGTGTCGTTGTGTTGTACTGACAAGAATAACCTCCTTTTTGTGGCTGAGGATTTACCTCTTCGTTACTCACCTCCCAAATTGTTGTCCAAGCGTCAAGACGAAAGCCGCCCTGATGGATATTACCTTACTTCAAAGGAACAGAAGATAATATTGCCCCTGGGTTTCAGTTTATTGGCAAAGTATTCTCATATTCCTTTCCCTAAGCATTTGATTATGAGGGAGCTAGAGGGATTTAAAATACCTCCCCCCAGGAAGAATTATCGCACAAAGACAACCTCCAGTGAGCTGAGCACACACCAGTTTACCGTGATAGGCTGGGGTGTCCTGACCACCATCGACCGAGCTGCTAGCAACTTTGAGGTCCTGACGCCGCTGTCCGAACATTGCTTGCAAAAAGCAAACTTGGTTGTGCGAAGTCAGCTTCAATTGCCTTACAACCTTAAAACAACGATAGTAGCCAACTCCAGTCACTGATTGTAATTAGAGCTTTTTATCATGGTTGTCAGGGGATGCTAAACAATACTCAGCAGCAACAGACAACCATGGGGAGGTTTGCTTGTCTGCACCGCGTACGCTGACATGCATAGGGTTCAAGTACAAGTCGAGAGGGCAAATACTTCCGTGATTTATGTATAAAAACTAATTCTTTGAGACGTTGCATTATTGCAATGGTTTATGAATCAGCATCTGAGCTGATGTGGAACGTTCTGGCACACTAAGAGCGATACAAAATGTATGAGCAATTCAGCCTTCGTATTTTGAACGCTGGTTGACGATTCGTTGATTAGATGTTGTCGTGAAGTCCCTCTGCACTACCACTAAACATCCATTATGTTGAAATAACTTTCCACTATTCATGCTCTTTGTACCTTCCCGTATTTCGACATTTTGCATTACTTGATAATAGTTCTGTTTTTGAGTACAAACAGCCTTTGCATCAGTATACTGAATTAAACTTTGAGATTTCCTCTTTCATTTGATGTATAAAACACTTTTTGGTTTTATTAGATATCGTTTTATTCATTGTTCATCGAGTGAAGTAACTTTTGTTCCACGCGTTACGTTTTCGTCAACAAGTTGCACCTCCAGCAGTCATTCTTAGCAAAATACCTTTCATTCCGCCCCATAGTGATAAGATTTTGCAGCTGCTAGCATGGTACAGTAATGTGAACACCAACAAAGAATAGTCAACGTCGCAAGTAGATGAAAATTTCTCTTTTAATATGCGTTTCATTTAAAAACCATCTCAGTGCGGAATGCAACCCTAAAGTTTCAGAGAAATATTATGTATTGACATGAAATAAAATGTATTCTATACACGCCCGGCTTTGAAATGTCTACTTTAATAATACGAATCTACATATATAATCGACTATGTATCTCCATCTCTCTCTGTATCTGTGTGTCCGTCCCATTACTTCCTATTTATTACTGAACTGAAAACGGTACGGGTATGCATCTATTACAAGCATTGTATGTGGATTACCGCAGACGCCGGATCAGTACAAAATCCTCAATTTTTCTGCTATTAGCTAATTTTCTTACACGGTCATGTTATCGTTAGGTAAGACACAAAATGTAAGTTCTATCTATTCAAGAAAAATATAGATTCTGATAGTACCACGGGTAAAAGTGAAAAATGCATTTTATTTTACAGATTCTTTATCTTATCACTCCTAACACTTTGACTGCGATTCCAAAATTAGTCCGTACGAATAACACAGTACGTGTACCATATATGGTACACATCGCAGTCATGGTGTTAAACTTGGAAATTTTAACGGGTAAAGTATGGGACATTTTATTTGTCGATAAGATACAAAATGAGAATTCTGTATTCATTAATGTGACAATTTGTGTCGAATTATAGACGTAAATTTTTGGGATTAAGTTTACAATAGATAACACTTTTTATTGCAATTTCTAATTTATTGGTCAAGCGCTCGGTGTAATGTGTTGAGAGTCTATAAAATTGAAATTATCATAGTATATGACTAAGAAATTAATTGTGTTCAATGTAATTGTTATATATCAAAGAAAGACTATAAATGAGAGAATTTACAGCATTCTAAATCTAGAGACGATGTACAGTGTAATTCAAATTATAGCCGTAGCCAACAATTATTATTATGAAAATGTTAAATAGACGTGTGAGAAAATATATTTTCTGTAAAATTGTTGACCTAGTTTTGTGCTGTAAAGTTTAATTGTGCTTGGGGATTTTAAGGCTGAGTGTCACTACACTTGCCGGAAGCCTATTTAGAGCCTTTTTTGGAGGGCTCCAGTTCTACCAACCAACCAACCTTGGGGATTTTAAGCAACCAACTTTAACAAAACCTAATCTATCTGCCCGTGTGACCTTACGCAAGGAGAATAAAAAGAACTCATGACAGGAACTCAGCTTGGTATTCAAGGAAGTTGGCACGAAAAATAGCTTGGGATATCTTGGGATGATTGAGCCAGTCCAGAGCATCCAGAGGATGATTAGGCCAGTCCTGCTTCAGGGATGAATGGCCAGTCCAGAGCTAAAGCGACCGTGGCTTGAGATTAGCACGAGTACAGTAAGTGCAGAGCGTGGCTTGTACAGCGAGTACAGAAAGTGGGTGAGTGCAGTGAGTGGCGTATACACAGCGAGTGGGTGGCAGCTGCTTCCCAATTCTCCACTACACACAAAACGGATTTGAGATAGCAACAAGAGCCAGTGGCATGGGGTCAGGTATATATAGTGATGCGGACCGGAAACGAGGGTAGGATCCACACTGTTGCCAGACTGAGAGTCCTTTGTTTTTGGAACGCTCAGATCTAATTATTAAATATAAATAAAATTCATCCCTGATTTGTCACTAAACCTTGTCAAAGAGACTAAAAATAAGGCTAAAATTCTGTAATAATTATTACGAAAATCTCTAGTGAGATTAATGAGATAAAAATGCTAACTTATATTTTTACGTGCTATTACAGAGATATGAATGGTACATTGAGTGATACCGTTCTTGCTACAGTGCACATATATAAATTTAATTTAACAAAATATCAGAAATTCAATGGGGGTACTGTGTGGTAGTTCTTTGACAAAAAATTGAGAATCACGGATATTTTCATGAAAAGATATAACTTAAAGCTTAAAACTGTAAGATTTGCTTCCGAAATTTTAATATCATGCAAAAAATACGGGTGTAGCATAAAACATTGATTGGTAATCTCAGTGTGATTGTTACACACCAAAAAGAACGAATATGTTTTTGCTCTGCAGTCATTTTCTTAGAAGTAATTTTTTCTCTATTCGAGATGTTTCAAATTAGTCAAATAAAATCTACAGGCATTGTAATAATTTTTAACTGCGGATAAAGTAAGGACTTTGGTTACTTTCCAATCATAACAACTATCAGTTTAAAGTCTGCCCGCCGCCCGGCATGGCATGAGTCGAGCAAGGAAGATGCGTACCACAACGGAAACATTTGGCTTGTAATTCAAGTATATTTGGCGTAAAATTTTTGAGTATTAATATACTTTTCAGTAAGAAATAGTGAACATTGTAAGAATTCTGTATGAGAATACATAGCCGATCTACTAGTTGGAAAATTCAGTGCCTGGACAGATGAGTGAGACAAGGCGTGAGTTAGTATGGTGAGCGAGTGGAACTTGGATAATGAGAAGATGAATACACCTTAAATAAAACTAGAAGAAATGAAGATCTTCATCTATCTAGAATGAAGTGTGTTAGATGGTAGTGACAGTATGGTTAAGTTTGGATGGATAAATATGCATGGATAGAATGTAGGAAAACTGGATAACCTTGTTGAAGAATTTGAGAAAATAAGACTGGGTTGTGTTGGTTGCTTTTAATTGTCTTGGAGTCTATCACCCTATCATATGTGTGTGTTTTAGAAAAAGTCGAAGGTACTAACTAAAGTTGGTCTTTGAGTTTAAATAAGATGAGTCTGTACTCTGTCTGCCATACTGTTTGGTTTGTATACAAAATTAGCTATCTGCTTGAGAATGAATGGTTTGGAACTGAAAGTTCAAGAGGAAGAACTTAGCTGTTTGCTGTATGCAGGTGACAGTGTTGTGTTTGTGAATCAGAGCAAAACCACAAGGGATGTTTGAAATTGTGAATGAATATAGTAGATATTTAAAGGAAAACTTTTGTGGACATAAAAATAGTCATGGTTATAAATGGTGATGAGACTGACAGACATGTAGAATGGAATATTGGAGAAGTTGAAATAGGCAGAACTAAGGCATACAAGTACCAGGATGTATGTTGAGTGAAGATGAATGTGCAAGAACCAAAAGTAAGAAAGTATCAAAGGCTATAAAATAGTAGAGAAAATTAAGCAGTGTGGCCAAGTATAGAGTTAACATGTATTAATGTGTTAGAGGAATGTTGAAATATGTTGTAATATGTAGTAATGTATGTGATAAATATTATTGCATGAACTAGAAGAGGCTTTGAAAAGTTGGAGTTGCTGCAGAATAGGGTATGTGTTTGCATTAGATGCCCTACAATGGATGGCTGTAGTAATTAGAGATCTGGGTTTAGTCTGTTTTGAATGAATGGTAAAGGCTGTGTTGAATTATAAGGCGAGAATTAAGCAAATGGAGAAAAAAAACTAGATTAAATAAACTTTTCAATGGAATCTGAGTGAAAGCCTATAGAAAAAATTTGCTGGGTGCATGCAAGAAAGTTAAGGTTTTGCAAAATTGTTTTTGTCAGAATTGATTATCTAATGGATGAAGTTATTGAGAAATAATGCAAGTAGAAATCTGGAATAGTATTGCAAAAAGGTCAAAAAAGAAAATTGAAAGGCTAAAACAAGAGTATTTTCTGAACAAATGGGAGTATAGCACAACTGGGAAGTTCAACTTGACTTAGTATGCCAATAAGAATGTACCAAATATTGAAATGTTATATGATGGAAGTTTTTGCAGCCAACTCCTTTTTATCATCAAGTGTAAGGCATAAAATGTGAATAGGCACACATGAAAGTGGAATGAGAGGAATGCAAGGTTATATATGCAGTGTAACAAAGGAATAGTAAAAACAATTGAACATCTAGTTACATAATGTAGTAAATACATACGAGCACAAGCAAGAAAGCTTTATAGGTGTGGTTCATGAGCGGTAAGGAAAGAACCAGTGGAATGTCAGTTGTGTTGGAGGATTCTGGTATAAGCTATTTTGTAGGGCTGGATGAATAATGCATTGTGGATGTAAAGAAAAATTTCCTAATGCATGCATGAAATAAGAAACATTGGCTTAGAACAGTTGTCAGCTGGATTAGAGTGTGACTACATACCAGGCATAAGGGTCTGTTTATGACAAACTGGCTTTCCTCTTCTGGCTGGTTTGTTTGCATGGAATGACTCAGTGTGGCTCTTGAGGAATTAATTTAGATGACTGACTCACAGGCAAAAAACTTGGGATGTCACCATGTTCTATGTGCATGTTTTAGAGGAAATAAGAGGCCATGATGAAGGTCCCAGTGACAACTATCACTAAAGTTCAAGTAAAGTCATGTGTTATTAACTACTGTGTATTAGCTTGCTGAATGCTCCATGATGTACATGTGGGAAGTATCCTGCTGTTGTGAAGGGAATGTACACTGGGTGTTGCAGAAGTGGCAGTCACACACTGATTAGTGTTGTTGTCCAGACAGATGGCAAGTGCTCTGTTTCTGAGCTCCTCTTCTTGTGCTTGCTAGTAAAGACTTCATTCTTCAAGTATGCAATTATTAGAATAGAATAGAATTAGGCTATAGGAACGAACCTTCTGGCCCATTCTTGGGTCGGATAATTACTTCGATAATTATTCGGTTGTATACCCAAGTCCCATGCCATATTTCTAGCCGCGTCAACCATGTCAGCAGCGGGATTAATACTAGTACTTAGTTGTTAAAATTGAGTACTGAGATGAGTACTTAGTTGATAAAATTGTAGTGTTTATATTTTAACAGCTAAGTACTCTTCTTGTGCTTGCTAGTATAGACTTCATTCTTCAAGTATTCAATTATTAGATGAGTACTTAGTTGATAAAATTGTAGTGTTTACATTTTAACAGCACCAAAAATCTAGAAATGAACTCAGCTGTTAGTGTGGTTTAAAAGTAAAATCACATATATTTGGTGACAGAATTTGAGAACAAAGGATTTTTTACTATATTTAATGCATGTCTCTTTTTTATAGTTTTTTTAAAAAAAATTGTTGATCAGAAAACTCAATTGAAATAAAATGATATGCTTGGGAATGCATAAATAATTTTATATTATCTGTATCCTTGATAATACTCTTCAATAGAGAGTATATTGGCAGTTCAAATATCTGTCTCTGCAGAAAATAATTCTTAATCTTGGCTGCAAATTTCAGAAACTGATGGTAAATTTTGCCACTCCATTTTTGAAAAAATGCTAACACCATGATAAAAAAATTGTGTGATAATGCTTCTTAATATAACTACTTATTTGAATTTTCTATTGCTAACTCTAGACTATTTGATTACCAAATAATAGCTGATTGCAATGTATGTACTTTTGTACTCTACTGTTGGAAATAATTCTCTGAAGAATGCAAGCTTTGATGTTTTGCTTAGAATCAGTGAGGCAGCTCATAATTCTGTTCAAAAATGTTCTCTATATTTGTTTAATTGACTCACTGAAAGTTATTACATTATTAATTTTTTCAGAGAGTTTTGTGAAAAACAGTGTGAAGATAATTTGTGCAAAATGTTTACACCCAAGAGTGGAACAGGATTTCCTTCTTCTGCGAGTGGCCGAGCCATAGCATCTGGTGGGCGGAGGCGCACGAGTGTTGGTGGATTAGGCATGGGTGGATCCAAAGGAACACCTCGTTCACCGTATGCCACACCCAGGTCAGCATTCTAGCAATATACTACTATTTATGCCTTTTGAAAATTAAAAATGCTTCAATTTAGTTCTTAAAAATGCATTTAAACTATCATTTGAAAATATTTTGCTGTTATTTTAGGTTCTGTTCAGTTTTATTTATGAATGTCACAACCATACTTTTTCTAATTAAGATAAATTGTAAAATATTTTTGTTTTTTATAAAATTTAGAAGCAACTTTTATCTAAGCATTAAATTTTGTTGTAGAGGAGTTGTCTCTCTTATCGGATGAAGAATAAATGTTAAAAGTTGAATCATTCTCTCATGTTCCAGCACTGATAATAGCTTCTAGTGAAGTATAGATTCATTCTTATTTCTTCAAATAAGAACAGAGTAATTAATACTGGTACTCTAATAGTTACAACTATCATTTTTCTCATGCCTTCATCTAATAATGATGCTCTTTCTTGCATCAACAGTGTAAGCTGTTCTTTGGATCTGGATTTTAGTTGCTATTTAATATTTATTGTACCAATGAGCAAGAAAAAATGACTTATTTGCAATAACCTATTTGCATTACAGGAAATGATCAATGTTCCATGCACCCTCCTTAATGTGTATTTTAGCTTCAAATAGAAAATAAAATATGATAAAAGCATATAACAAAGTCACAAGTTTGACATGTGTTCAGTATGCATACTCTGTATGCCCCAAATGTAAAAATATGTG
This sequence comes from Trinorchestia longiramus, assembly GCA_006783055.1. NCBI lineage: Eukaryota > Metazoa > Arthropoda > Malacostraca > Amphipoda > Talitridae > Trinorchestia > Trinorchestia longiramus. The sequence continues at coordinate 15,704 of VCRD01007851.1, forward strand.
AAGTAAATGAAAGGCACTTATCACTTCTATGTGTCATTTCTTGTGAGTTTGTGCCTATCTAATGTAACAAAAAGTTCATGTGCAGCTATTGCAAAAAATTTGTACAGGTAATCATGATTATTTGGTTGATCCCCACAGTTTTTATGGGGATAATATTTTGAAGGTTTTGTATAAAATGCATTACACAAATTATATATAAACTTAGATATTAGAAACTCTGAATGAAAATAAAATAATACAAAGCTTACAAATGTGTTTAAAGTCATTGAAAGCATAAATGCTTTCAAGTGTGGATGTAGCTATGTATGGGGGTGTGGCTGGTGGGCTTCAGTCACACATGTTTGCTCCCTTCAAATATAGGGCAAGTGGCTGAGCTCTGTATGTATTAGTAACATATATGACAACTCCATTAATCCTTTCATGACCAAATTATTTTCATACTGATCAAAATATTGCATAAATTACCACTTATCTTTTCTAATCTGTATGTAATTTTTGCTATAATTTTGAATGAAACATAGAATGTGGGACTAAAAGGAATGATTTTTAAAGCTTGTTTGGGACATATTAACCCAACGGTAATGAAAGGGTTAAAGCCTTTCATCTGAAATAATCTTCATTGTCGCTCAATTGAAATCTTTGTCTAGATTCCAGTGCTCGATAAAGTTGGTTCTCGCATGAATCTGGTATATGTGATGTGTATGAAGGGTTTGATAATTTATTTTTCAGAGAAAATACATTTTCTTAAATACTTAGGAAAAACTATTAACCTGTTGCACATCACTAGCAAATGAATGTGTTAAATCCACCTCACAATAACTAAACAACATAAGTTGCAGTGACGACCATAGATGACTAAATAGCTGTGGGGCAACTTATGTTGCTATGCACATTTGGGGAACACTTATACACCTTAACAACTTACATCACTTGTGAGGGAGAGAAGAGAATTCAACCTGCTAGTGGAGAAGGATCTTGCTATAAAAAATGCAGAAATACTTGCCTATTTGCATCTTTAACCTCAGGCATAAATGCTGTATTATTCAGTTAGATGATAAATACCCTAATATCAAGGGAAAATTAATTTACTGTTTTTAACTGTACAAGTGGTCTAAATACAGCGACTTTCATGTACAGGCATTAATTTCTGTTTTATTGGTAAGTGAGGTGCAACACATCTCTACTGAAACAAATGTGTGCACAAACTTTATAGCAGGAAATACTGGTAAGGAATCCCACTTTTCATTTTAAGTGAAGGAATTTATGAGGTCTATTCTTTTATGTTAGCATTAGCTAGATTTGAATTTCTGTTGCTCTTTGTCATATTTGTGAACGAAAACCTATATGCTTGCTCTCAAAATATGTATATAAGCTTATTACTGCTGATTGTTTTATTACAAGATATGTTCTATTCAACAGATGTTCTTTATTTTTGAGGTTCAAGAGGTGTCCTTTATTTTGCATAAGAAACATTTACTGTGCCTCAAAAATTGAAAAGTGACTCACAGAGACAAATGTACATATTTTGATTTTGTTTATGGTTATCATCAGTTTGACTTTAGTTTAGAACTGAAGAAAGAGTCTTTATATTTTGAAATGTTGCCTATTAAACATGCTCCTCTACAAGTTTTTTCTTTCATCTCATGTGCCCCAGTTGCCAAAAACAAAGCAACTAGCATCACAAGTGACACATATTTTACTGAGCAGTGGTCGCAACACACCCACTCTGGGCACTCCAGGCGGTTCTACCCTCAACCAGTTCAGCATTGAGAGCTTTGGGTCTGCACTGCCTGCTCTTGTCAAAGAAGCCCTCACATTTTCTGAAAGTAAGTCTTTTTCTTGAATTTTTAACAAAATATCAGTAGGAATGCACTACTTCCTTTATTTCCTTTATGCAAAGTGATGCATATTTTTATTGTACCATGAGTTGTGGTGCATTTCTGCTGCTTCAGAGAGTATCTGTGTGGGACAAGTATAAGAACTCAAAGGCAAACAACTAACATGATCTCAAGATATCACTGCTGCACACAGAATACTTTGCCTTTTGTTCTTCATAGAACCCACTGGCAAGAACATTTCCATTTCCTAGTGTGAAGTGCAACTTTTCTTAGAAACGTGTGTAGCAATTCATCTGGAGAATGAGGCTCTTTACTTGCTCTATATACAGCAGATCAGGTAATCGGAACTACGTATATTGCGTGCTAAACACGTATGTGCCCACAATGTTCTACTGTTTTTATATATACTTAGGTATCACATTATTAGAAAATAGTATTATACAAACATTTTTTTACTTGATTTGCTTGTACCAAGTTTACCTGTGAAGAATTTGTTATGAAATTTTACCTAAGAATAATTTGCTGTCCATGTCATTTCCTGCAATTTTAAATAACTGATCTAGTATAAAATTATGCAGTTACTGTGGAAAATAAAAACTGTAATTACATCTAGTTTGATTAAACTGTTTTGTGATAACTGCAACAAAGGGCTAGAAAACTACAAGTTCTTGAACAGTTTCTGTCTTTATTTTAATCTTATTTTTAGTCAATCCTCATTCCTAGGTATTAAGTGTTGCTAAATTTCTATGTCGTACTTAACTTAATATTATACTTAACTTAAAGTTCCATGTTGTACTTAACCTGCTGTTTCTAAAATTATCCTTTTAATTATTTTGATGTATTTTAATGTGCAATTTTATTTAACCTTTTATTGTATTTACCTTTGTTCCTCCTTGTTTCACCACTTTTGTCTCTGCTCTTAATGTTCCCTTATTCTACTGTTAACTCATTCTGTTATTGCTCCATCTTGTTCCCCCATCATGTAGTTGCTCCATCTTGTTGCCAATCTTCTTAATGAACAGTCATTTTGTTTTTTCCATTATCTTATTGCCCCATTTTGTCTTAGCCTCTTGCTTTTGAACCCCTGCCTTTGATTCCCCTGCCTTTGATTCCCCTGCCATTGATTCCCCTGCCTTTGATTCCCCTGCCTTTGACTCCCTTGCCCTTGACTTTGCATGTTCTGCTATTTAGCCGCTGTCCCAGTTCACAGTGCTGATTGTGCTGGTTATGAGCCCTGTCATTTGTTAGCGTCCTATACCGCACAATATCGTTACGTGTACACAATGATGCTTCAAGACATGTATTACAGCCCAGTTCTTCATGAGCTCCATCAGATGTCATGACTTAATTGATCAGAAGTTGCATCAGATATCGTGGTTTAGTTGACCATGAGTTTCATGAGACAACTATGACTTACTGTGTGGTTGTGTGGTGCAGAGAACTGCGAGATGTCTGCAGTGCTGAGCTCCTGTGGATGGGCGTGGCTGGTGGTGGGCAGGAGGCTACTGGTGTGGCACTACACAGCTGGTCAGCTCTTCATCTAAATTAATATTAACTTCTTAATTATTAACTGCTTTTTATTGTATAATTTACGAAAGTCGGTAATCTTGTGACGAAGTCGTGCCAAGTAAGGCCGGTCTGTTTGGACTTGAAGCAGTTGCAGATATTCACTTTTCCCAAGTTTAAGAAGGCTGTAGTAATTGTACATGTGACTTGTATTATACATGTGACTTCTTTTATTCTACATGTGACTTGTATTATACATGTGACTTCTTTTATTCTACATGTGACTTGTATTATACATGTGACTTCTTTTATTCTACATGTGACTTGTATTATACATGTGACTTCTTTTATTCTACATGTGACTTGTATTATACATGTGACTTCTTTTATTATACATGTGACTTGTATTATACATGTGACTTCTTTTATTCTACATGTGACTTGTATTATACATGTGACTTCTTTTATTCTACATGTGACTTGTATTATACATGAGACTTCTTTTATTCTACATGTGACTTGTATTATACTTGTGACTTCTTTTATTCTACATGTGACTTGTATTATACATGT
>VCRD01007852.1:7521-19616 GCA_006783055.1 Trinorchestia longiramus
ATATATATATATATATATATATATATATATATATATGAAATAAAATGTTTTCTTCCAAAACTCGTGTGTATTTTACTCCTGTTTTTCTTTTTTAAGCTAATGGTTATATATTATTTTATGATCACGCTACAATTTGTAGTTAAGCTAGACCAATTAGTACCTTTATGTATGGTATGAGTTAGCCATTAGACATAGGTATTTGTTCCACGTTTTAATTTTGAAAATAAATAATATCGGAATTAAATCACCCTTCTATTCCAGAGTGCACTGGATCCTGCCGCGCCTATGACTCGGTGAGATTGAGTGATTGAAGCAAATAACACAATATGAAATAATGATTCCTTAGAATTTCATGAATGCTACACTGCCCTTGTTCATGAGTAGAGGTGCAGCCACATTCTTGAGGCACTGGAGCATCCAAAATTCTTCTGGGCTGTAAGCGGGATTTCTTATCGTTGTTGTGACATATGTTTGTTATTGTTTACACGCACTTTTTGTCAGTCAACGATTTGAAAGAACGCTGAAACTCAAAATTATGTCCTAAAATTATAAAATTTTAAGGAATATTTTGGAATTAGTGATGCACATATAATCCCATAAATAACATTTCTTACGAGTAATTAGCATTTTGTTAGTAATTCGATAATAGTGAGAAGTCCTACTTTTGCTTACTTATTGAGTTCTATGCCGCCGTTTGAACAATTTTCGTCGGTAAGTTTTCGATCATAATTCGTAGTGTGAAATATGCAGTATAAAAGTTCCGCAATTACAAAATAGATTCAATTTTCGTATCTCATCATAACCAAATATAACTCTCATTTCAGTTTTCATTTCCCTATATTTGTCGAACTTCAAGTCTCCATTCCATATAATTTTCAGAATGGCAAAAAATACGTGAGTGGCACGCTGTACAACAGCTGTTACCCGTGGCAACGCGCTGCAAATTGCAACATCGCTGAAGGGTGTTACTGCTGTGTTGCAATTCCTATCACCACAACTACCACCACTACCACAAGGGCACCAGTCATTGGGCGAATGAAATAAATTCCAAAAACAACGCTTCCAACTCCATCAAGACTGCCACGGTCGACCATCATGGCCCATACAAGTTAATACCATTTTAATCTATAATGCAACTTATCATACGTATATATTTTGGTCAGCAGTCCTTGATAATTGACAGAATTGAACTTCTTCTGATCATAAATAAATAAATTATCGCATTATTCAAGTGTTGATCCTTCATAAGTGTTTTCATTCAATCTTTCTTGATGGAAATTAACTCCTGAAATATATTATGTGCAGAAAGATATATATCATAATTTGAAATACAGTCTATTCGTTTGAGTATCAATTGCTAACCAACGTTCTGTACTTTGTTGAATTTTACCCTATTTGGAACATCCAATTATTTAGTATTATTAGGTTTTGACCAGATTTTTTCAGTGTCTGTTCCTTCGACATTATGAAAAATAGTCAATACTTGGAATTAATGTGCCAGCGTAGCGGGATAAGAAAATAGAGTGGCACAAATGAAAAAGTTTTAGTAGTTCGACAAAAAATTATACAGCATTTGAAAGATATTGTGAATCAACATCACCAAACTGCACGCCAAAAGATTAGAAACAACATAAGACAAGGAATTAATGTTATTAGAGCTGAAACATCCAATGGAGAACTCATTGCATTACATGAATGATCAGACGTTCAAATGTACCATCTGAAGCGCATAATCTTTAAAAATAGATACTGCAATCGAAATATCATAAACCTGTTTGGATCCGAATTCCAAGTTTTTATTTGTTTTCTCCTTGGCTAAAATTTTCGGAGTTGTAGCTTTTTCTTTTCGCTGGGTAGCTTGAATAAACGGAAAAAATACGAGCTATGACAAAAAGAGACAAAATATCAGACACAATCTGTGCAGTCGCTTGTATGTTCTATGAAACTCTTGACTTTGTCATATAATTCCCTGGTTATGTTTTCTTAAGAAATATCTTGATACACTGCTGAAATCAATTTGATTCCTAAGAGATTAAACAGTATCTATACAGTGATATACCAATTCTACAAATACCCAATTATGACTTTGCATTCTGTAGTAAGAGTCGAACTCTGTAGTAAGAGGTGAATTGACCAGCTCTGTTCAAATAATTATCTGATTGCCTTAATAATTCAAACATAGTTTTTGTATTTTAAAACGAACATTTAAAAGCCACAGGACCCGTTCAATGCATGAAAAAAGTATGAACCACCCTATAATAAACATACATTTGAATTTGCCAGCGTTATTTGAATAATTGAAAATCACTCTGTTATTTTCTGTTTTATTTCAGAATTAAAAAAAATTAGGGCCCCGGAATACAACAAATTAAACGTTCAAAAATTAGGCCAATAAAAGAAGCAGCCCAACCCACATACAATCCTATAAGTTATTGCCAGCAGTTTTTATTCCAATGTGCTATAAACCGGTAATATTTCTTAGTAATATTAATTTAAACTGGAAACTGGAAACTAAACCGGCAGCTGATGACTCGCAGACCGGCATCGGTCTGAGGACCACCAGAATACTAATCTACGTGATATAGATGAGTATTGTTACTTACAAAAACACAATTATTTCAAAATTCACAATTTTGACATCTAACTTAATTCATTACACTTTTCTATAAGTTTCACTAAAACTTGATATTTTTGGAAAGCCCTGAATGTTAACAAACACTGTCACGATGAGTAGTCGACCATCACTTAAATCAATTTCGGTTTCAAAACTTCTATAATGCAGCGAGTAGAGTAAGCTTTCCTCCGAAGAATACACCATTAGGGATAATTAACAGCGTTAAGATCTGGTTATGAGGAGGACAAATTCTTGTGCTCGTCAGAGAAGCGACTACTATTGAGCATGGAAGAAAGCGCGTGGTTCATCGCTTCGTCGTTTCGAAGTTTCATACAAGTCATTAGCTGCGTTATTTCATGGCATATATCTGCGTACCAAAACACTTACAGGCTTTCGTTGACTTTCATTTTTTTGATCACAGAGAGAAAAAAACATCTGTAGTAATAAAAAAACTGTATAAAGCATCACTGGAGCTTATCGTTAATTTTTAAAGATATTTCTTTCCTTGAATGGGATTGAGATGCTCGGAAGATATTGAGTGACCATTTGATTGGAAACGTGCTGTAGATCGAAAATTCTTTCATCTCTGAAGATGATTTTTACGGTGGGCCTTCCAAAATATGATTCTGAAACAGCGTAATTCTAATAAGAATTGTTTTAACTGCAGGAAAAAAGTCTCGAATAAGTCTTGCAATTTACATCAAATCATATCGAAATATCATCCCTAAGGTTCGCACTGATATTTCCGTTTTGTTGGCCACTTTTTTCATTGTCTTCCCCCTACTGCAACAATTTTTTTCCTCTCGCTTCTGACGAGTTTGACGTTCGAGGGACACAGAAGCTCTCATATCGACATCGAATTTGGTCAAGGCAATTCCTTTGTATCGACTAAAGTTCCGACCGATATTTTCGAATCAATACAAACTAACTTTGGTCAATAATCAAATGAAAACAAAGCATATAACTTGCTATTGAATGAAATATTTTACTTTTACCGACCTCAATAAAAAAACACGAACTACATGAGTTACATTGAACATGTTTACATGAACTTTCTTTTTTATTCGATTTCAGCTTGTTTCTGCTTATATCAAGATAAATTGCCTTTCAATGAATCATTTCACTTTGAATTTGCTGGATTTTTATGTTTTATGTAGATTAATCACATCACGAACATCAAAACAGAGACAATGCAGTCAAACAACCAGCAGATCTCACATGCTCGCTCTCTGGTAAGTGTGTCTGAGGGTTTTTGGGGAAGACCAGTGTCGTGAATTATTCTCGTTTACTGAAAATGAGATTCAAATAAAATATTGCGTAATGCATGGCTGTAATTAGTTCAGAACTACTCCTGTAAAATTTTTCTACTCATAATTTTATGAATCAAATAGTTTTAAAAGAAATTGAAGCGTATAGTGTAAATTCCCTGCTATGAATCGTAGTCAGTAAAGAGTATTTTGTTAATTAGTATTCCAAAAAAATTTATCGCAAAATTTCGAAAGTTACAGAGGGCGGAAAACATTTGGAAGTACAAGCACACTCCTTGAATTATTCAAATTATTCAGGATAACATGAGGTGAACTATTGATTTTATTTCAAAAATTTCCTGGGGTGCTTTTGTCAATTGAAAAATTGGGATTAAAAATTCCTAAAAGATTACGAAATTTTTAGATAAAAAAAGGGTCCACTCGCCATCACTCGGGCGCAGCAAAGCGAAAAGTGTATGTCGAACTGCCATTCATGATTTCTTTGCATTCAGAGTTGAGGAATGACATTTTGTATTTTGTCCGAATGTTTGATGGATGGGTTGACGTTCAAATGTTTCACAAGGACAGTTTTAGAATTTCATATTTTTTTAATAAAGGGAACGATTGGAAGTATGCTGGTGAGTCTGTTTGTACATATAACTGTGATTGCTGGGTGCAGTCCTATGTTGGTAGAACTAAACTTCACCCGTTCATCTGACACAGCCAACATTCAGAAATTTTCTATAGATGAAGCTGTCCATTCTCTCCTCTTTTTCAGTCAACAATTAGAGATCACAATCTTTCTACCATCCATTCAAAGCTGTTAATTTTTTAACATTCTTTCGAGAAATATTGAGCAAGACCTCTGAATGTTTGCGTCACTTTTTAAACATATATTCCGATAGACCTAACTTGAATAAAGATCAGAGTGCTATCAAATTTTGGATTTCTCAAACCTACTTACATAGTTCTGGGTGTGTGTGTGTGAGTGTATGGGCGTGTGTGTGGGTGTGTGCGTGTGGCAGAATAGAGGTGAGCCTTAAAATGGTTCAATGAATATCAGATATAAGGCTTTAGGTTATAGAGATACAGTGGGGGGACACAAATATTTGTAGATGTTAAAACTCTTTATTTATTAAATTTATGATGTCCAAAAACGGTACATACCAGTACTATATATGCACACACATGCATATACTAAGAATATGTTAAAAAGAATAATAAACTATAGTAAATAATGAATTTATATACAATTACCAATATTTAGGGGTCAAAAAAGTATTTGTAACATAAAAAATTTTTGATTTTATATGACACGAAATATTGTTTGAATAAAGTTTTTGTTACTAGAACGTTTTTGTTTCTTTTAATAATTGTTATCAGTAGTCACCTTGACATATTAAAGTACTAGCTGGGTAATAAGGGTGAACGGGTAAGAACTCACAAATTCTGCGAAAATTGTGATTATTGAACTGTTGAAAGCAGGCAATAGTTGCAGGAAAATATCAGAGAACCTTTGAATTACATTTTCTACTCTTTCTTCATATATTCAAGGATATAAAATATCAGGAACTATTGAAACAAAATAAGATTTGGAGCACCACTCAAGATTTCCCCTCGATCCGTAAGAATAATCAAACGAAGAATTGAAAATAACGTAATGATCATCAGAAATGAGTTAGAAGAAGATTTATTAGTTTCAAAGACTAGTGTTACACTACGAACTATCAGCAAATAACTTTATAGTGATCAACTAAAGTCTCACTCTCCTAAAAAAAACTCCACTGTTGATAAAAACACAGAGATATCCGTTTAAAATTTGTTTCTGAACATAAAAATAAACCTGATTCTTTCTGAACATAAAAATAAACCTGATTCATTCTGGAAAATTTTCTATGGACAGACGAGCTGAAATTGAATCGTTTGGGTGAAATTCACGCAACCCTTTTTGGAGAAGAGATGGTACAACCTGTGAGCCGAAGAACACAATTCCTACTGTAACGTTTAGATGTGTGAACATCATGATGCAGGGGTATTTTTCTGCAAATGACATTGACATTTTACATTTGATAGATACTTAAATAAGTGCAGGGATGTACCATGATATTTTGAACAATAATTTACATGATTCCGTAGAAAAGCTTCAACTCCATGAAGGGTGGGTTTTACAACAGGATACCGATCCTAAGCACACGGCGAAGTGTACCAAAAAATGGATTGGCGATCACAATCTAAAATTACTAGAATAGCCAGGTGAGTTTCCAGACTCGGAACCCGTTGAAAATTTGTGGTACTCTTTGAAAATTAAAATTCATTCAAAAACTTCAACCTGCATTCCGCATGTGAAAAAAAAAATCAAAGAAGAATGGGGCAAAAATTACGAAAGAAACGTGTAAATCATGGACTGAGAACAACAGAAAAAGAGTGATTGGAGTCGAACTGAATAATGGTTATGCTACAAAGTATTTAATCAGAATTATCTATTATTTATGTTCTATAGAAATGCTTTTTTCACCCCATAATATGTATGTAATTGTATAATAATTCATTACTTACTATAATTTTTTCATTTCTTCTGCATATTCTTAGCTCATGCATGCGTGTGCAAATAGAGTATCGCTACATTCCATTTTTGTTCATCAGAAATTTAAAAATAAAGAATTTTAACATGTGCGAATCTTACCTTCCTCTCGATATGTTTTTGCTTTCGTGTATGTACATTTTAGGTTTTACTTTGGTGTATTTCAGCCTTGAAGATGGAATCTTTGCATTATGTAACGTTTGATTTTAAAATTGTTCGCACTTAAGTTGATGCTGCTTTTCATTTCACGAGAGAGATTTTGACCAATTGGCAATATAAGTTGATTAAATCGACCAATTAGAAATATAAATTGAGGAGAGATCTTAGTAAATATACATTATGTTTTTCTGCATCATCGAGTAAAGTCGCTAGGAAAAGTTCCGTACTTAAATATACTATTATACATACATATGAACCACTTCAATTGTCTTACTATCAAATCAAATTTTTTTCTGTTTCATTGTGTTCACGGAACTTTCCGAAAAATACTTGACAAAATTATTTGCATTTATGTCCCAATAAATTAGTTAGTCATGATTCATAGCCGGGACAAAAATTAAATACATTACATTGACTCCTAAATTGGAACAAATGTTACATGTCGTACATTGCTCTCTGCAATTCCTCGGTATTTTTTCAAATTTGAACTCTACAGTCTCCATTTCTGTGTGTGTTGATGTAAAGTATACTTCCCAAAAGCTTCAGCATAAACCTCTAGTAAATGTAACGCCTACTTTACATTAGGGTTCGTTATACATGTTAAAAGCATTAAATTAAATTGATGAGTGTACATCACAGCGACTAATGAATAAAGTACTGCAAAATTCTAGTGGCTGGAATTTCATTCAATCCAGGCAGTATATATTTTAAAGGTATAAACGTCAAGATCTTTACAGTACATCGAAATTCTCTACCGCCTGAAGTACAAAATAGAAAATCAATTTATTTCTCAAGAGCCGTCCTTTTCAATGCTCTAACACAAACGTCCAACAGAATTTCTGCATCAATCTTTACCCATGTCATTCTACAGCTGCAGAAAAATTCAACGTTTGAATGAATTTCTTTCTGTGAAGACAACAGCGTGAGTGAGCGATAATTCTAACTTCCCTTCAGCAGCGTTCTGATAAGTGATATTCTGAACATGAAGCTTCTTCTGATGAAAAAAAAAGAAAGGATGACACGTATGTTCTTTCGCAGGTATACATGATATATACATGTAATCATGTATAATGATTTTTGAATTTATAAGTTTCAATCCAATTGTTTTTTAATTTACTCCCGTTCGTCTCATGACTTGCAGTAGAGGTTCGTGAGGACTCGTTGCAATAATTTGTATGTGTGAGGAAATATTCAAGTTTCAGTCTGTCAGTCGCCAGCCCAGCTGGCCCCTCCGTCACAAGCATAGAAAATTATTGTGGACTACGTGGTGATTCGAACCTTTGAAACCAGGGACCTGACAGCACAGGTACAGATCGCTCACTTCTCGCTTCAGTGGAAGATGACGTTACTTTTGTTCTTGCATGATATTTGAGTCTAACAACTGCCTAAAAATATTTTAACCTAGCGGGCTTCAAAACCTTGAAACTTACGTACTAAGCTCGCTGCTACTCCATTACATTGTTTAACAACGAAAAGTTGTCAATTAACCATTGATCGGTAAGTGGTACAATAATTTGCTTCTTGTTAGGAAACACTGTTTGCTATACGCTAATTAGGGTAAAATCATGAGACATTTCATGAATTTCCATGAGTGATTTCAAAGTTATTGAAAAAATACTTAGAGGTTCTTCAGGATTTTTTGCAACCTCTCATTTCCTCCTTGATTTTAATGAAATTATTTCATTTACCAGCGAATTTGGTATTAAAACTATCACTAAATTGGCATTTCTTTCTACGCATTAGGTTCTTTCTATGATGGGTTAATTTTGCCAGTCAAAATTTTGAATATTTCTACTCATCAGATAGGATAGTTTAGTACAAGTGAATCATGATTTTATCTCAGCCTGGTAGCATTGTGAGAAGTTTCTGTATTTTGTGCGTCGCTGGAATTTCGAGCAGAGAGCGGGACCCAACTATGATAGGAAGCCTGGTCTGCAGGTGTCCCGTCCATCACATGTGTGAGGAGACACCCAAGGTTGACGAAAGACAATAAATAAAATTCCCAATCAACAGGGAAATATTTTTTCCTCCAACATTAAGTCAAAAGAAAAATAGAAAGAAGGAGCAAGCTTCCTTCATTCCAATGCCGCTCACCAAAACACGTTTCTAGTGCCCTCGTTATTTATTGAAAGCTTTAACTTTGTTTCATGAACGCCCACATTATCATTGCTATTTTGACCTAGATATTGCGTATGAGTATGGTTCAATCATTTAACACTAAGGTATTTCAAGAAGGATCCCTGAGATCAAAGGTCTGTTTCTGTTTAGTTTAACAGTGGGTGTTCCTCCAAAAAATGTATACATATACAAATATTCACACATTCTATGCTGCATTTTATTCAAACCCAAAAAATTGAAATCATATCCAGGTATCATCTATTGAGAACAAAAACTTGCTGTCTAAAGGAATTTTGATTTTTTCAACCGAATCGATGTAATGGTAAATTTTACAGGTTTCAAAACTTGTAACAGTAAAATTTTATAAGATGTATTAAAAAGCTGATGTCCATTTGAGGCTGGAGTGAATATGATTATTTGATTTAAATTTACAGTTTGGAATAAAAAGTTTTTACTATATGTGATGGATTTAAGCACACCGACTACGATATGGTTCGGAAATTCAACAATAAATCAATAAGTGTCCGGATGATTATCGTCATTTAAATAGTTTTTTGTGTGCTTCCAGGTACAATGTCTTCATCCTGGATGCTCCGAACGACTCAGGCCTAAAGTGAGAGAGACCCATAACTGAAAGGCTCGTGAGCCAAAATCTCGCAAGTCAGAGACTCGTAATTAAGAGCTCTGTGTAGCACAAACTCGTAATTCAGGAAAGAGAAGTTTCGTAAGTCAGGAAATAGAAGACTCGTATTTTCCGTCCAAATTCGACACGTGTGTGTCAAGATTTGTCGAGTCTCCACATCAAGAAGGTATCCTATTCAGAAGGAAAGTCATAAAGTTTGACTAGTAATGTTGAAGAAGGACAACTTTTCGTCTTATTCATGTTTCTGTATGAATCCGCCGAGTTGCAGTGTACACGATTACCCGTAAAAATTTCACCACCCGATGTTCTCATTCAAAGGATTGTTTCTCGTTTTCAAGGGGCCAGAAATGATGGAATGAAGAAACTTTCTTCGGTATACACACATATGTCACCAAGTATAAAGATAAATACAGGTTACAGCCCCGGTAATGCATCAGTCTCACTCGCATCTTCTTCGAGCATACATTTGTTTTACGTGCCAGTGAGGGACTTTCAGCAATCCTCCGTTCGATCCAATCGGCATAGATATTTTTTCTTTGGATTATCTATCTTGCAATCAGGTGAGACAAACATTTCCCGTGGAGTTGGAAATATCGTTTACTCATTATATTAAAAGCACGTATATTTGCCGTACATAGTTTCACAGAAACTCCCATCCCATGAGGGATAACGAAATTATTGTTTTTCAGTTACTTTGTCTTCGAAAAAGATGCTGGGAGCCTTTTTTTGCATTCAAATGGATTATGCTGCCTCCCTGCACTTCAACAGACATTATTTTGTAGGGTGAACTAGGCATCCCTTTATTTTTTTATGGTCATGATCGTAAATGAAATGAATACATAGGTAAGTTACCTGGTCTCGGTTTACACAAGAAGGTACCCTCCTCCAGAATAAGTACAGCGTGTACTCTTTCCTTTCCTGGTTATTTCACATATAAATAAAACATTGTAAAACATTAGCTATAGAGCATTCTTACGTCTTTGTCGAGAATTTAGGAATTGGTCGTCCGTAAAAATCTCGTTAGGGAGCAGATTACATTTTTCGAAATAACACTCGTATATGAATTACTAAGAGTCTTTTTTCTGTGTTTTACCTGTTTACCTAGGTAAACTCTAGAAATTCACATCTAAATAGTGGTTGTTTTCGTCAGAACTATTTTTGCAGATGTGTTGTAACGTAATGATTCGCGTATGAATTGGTACGTAATTGTTGTATGACTTGCTATCCAGACGAAAATAATCTCATTTGAAGCTCCATGAAAAAGCTGTTGGTTTATTTAAGAAGTGTGCATTCTTCCACCGATCAGTGCGATGGAATTCTATATATGAAAAGTTAAATAAATTTTGCTAAGAACACATTTGCTGAAATATTTCCTTGGGAAGTATCGGACGCAAATTTTATTAATTCAAAAATGTGTGCTGCACTAGTAAAATATATTTCATTTTAGATCATAGGATCGAGATATAGAATGGGTGCATTACTCAATGAGTTATGTGATGTTTCAGCAGCCACTGATCAACTGCCGTCATGAAGCTCCTGCTGCTGCTGCTGCTGCTCACCACCTGTCTCGTTGCTGGTGCATGGGGATACCGCGAGTACTGTTACGTGGTGTGTGTCTAAACCTAAACGCTATGCATTAATGTAAACATAAATCTAAATGTTAAATGTTAAAGCTGGTAGAGTAAAACCTTCTGAGAGTGACAGTCTAAGATACCTTGGTCATGTCATCCAACAGAAACTCGTCAATCCCAAGTTTTTATTCTAGAGAGAGGTAGATGAATATATATATATATATATATATATATATATATATATATATATATATATATATATATATATATATATATATATATATATATATATATATAGTGTTTTCCAAATATTTTCCAAATATAGGTAATAAGATACGAGAAAAATTTGACTAAGATAATTTGTGCAAATCAATTATAATTTATTTTCACACGTGTACAGTAAACACTTAAAATTTCGAATTAGAATTTGATATTACGAACGCTTGAGAAAGTCATTGTCAGTGCTCCAAAATTTCCAACGGGTTAATTATTGTTGAAGGGTTTTGCAGTAAAAATGTTTGTGAAGTTTGACTGCCAATTTCCTGTGTTAGAACGTTTTGATATTTCTTTTTTTTTGCAGAGAGCATTCGTCATCAACCGCGTTACGCGTGAGTAAAAAATTAAACTCTGCATACCTTAATTTAATTCTACTTACTAACTAATTCTGCACTGCAAATGATCTTTCTTTTCAAACAATTAGAAAAATATTTCTATGATCAATTGAAATAATTTCTCTCTTCTTGAACACCATTCCTTGGTTATATTAGAGCAATACCTAGATATTATGTAGAATGTTTTTATTTCGAAGCTCTGGCGTATTTCACTCTCGATTTTCGTTTTTTGAGCTTATAGCTTAATTATTTGTTTTTAATCATGTCCAAAATTATTGTTAAGCTGGACAAATCTTTGATCTCAGGTATTAGAATAGAATAGAATAGAATAGAATAAGGCAATAGGGACGAGCCGTTTGGCCCATTCTTGGTTCAATACCGAAGTCCCATACCGTCTAAAAGTAAATCCATCAGTCATGCACGTACAGCTTAACCACGTAAGTCAATTTAGTCGTGTGCACACATATTGTTAGAAGGTTAGAAAAATCACAGGAGCGTGATTACGCTAACCAGGTTTATTTCAGTGAACACAGTTTTGGTTATAGTACAGA
>VCRD01007853.1:9334-19615 GCA_006783055.1 Trinorchestia longiramus
TGTATGCTCGATTGAGCGAAAAGAGACCGGCATTAGTGAATCGAAGGCATTAGTGAATCGAAGTCTGAGTCAGCGTTTTGACGCCCGCCTCCGACTCCGAATGAAATAGAATAGAATAGAATGAGGCTATAGGAACGGACCTTCTGGCCCATTCTTGGGTCGGATAATTATATATCACTTCGATAATTATTCGGTTACCCAAGTCCCATGCCATACTTCTATCCGCGTCAACCATGGCACCAGCGGGATTCGAACCCGGGTCTTCCCGCTCGCAAGCAGATTCGCTCACCAGTTGACCAAGCTGGCGATATTGACCAAGCTGGCGTCAGTAGGGGCAATTTCTCAAATTCACGTGAAACCTGGATAAAACATGGTATGGAACGTATTTCTTCCTACCTTCAATGAATCAAAGACATAATAAAAGATTTTCATAAAGGAGTTTCGTATAATGCCAACTGAAGGTTTTGACACCGAGAGGTAGCATAATCTACGTGTTTTAGGCAGTTCTGCACTTCATTAAATGACAGTGTGAAAAACCACGTAGATTCCGCAATGAATTCTTGCAAACCACGGATCTGAAACTGGAAGTCCATGTTAGTGTGCTGTATCGGGTATATCTTCTGAAACAACATCGAACTGAGATTTAATATGCGCCTAGAATAGCAATTCAAACGTAAGAAGGGGCAATTTCTCAACTTCACGTGAAACTTAGATGAAACAGGGTATGCAATGTATTTCTGCATACCTTCAATGAATCAAATACAAAAAAGAAGATTTTTGCTATAGATTTGCCGATTGAAGGTTTTGTCAACGAGCAGTTGCATAACCTACGTGTTTTTTATCAATTCTGCACTTCATTCAATGACAATGTGAAAAACCTCTTGGATTCAGCAATGAATTCATCTAAACCGCTAATCTGAAACTGGAAGTCCAGGTTAGTGTGCTGTATCGAGCATATATTCCGAAACGATATCGAATTGAGATTTACTCTGCGCCTGGAATAGCAATTCGAACATAGGTAGGGGTAATTTCTCAAATTCGTGTAAATCTTGAATGAAACATGGTATGCATCGTAATTCTGCAAAGGTTCAAGGAATCATACACAAAATAGAAGATTTCCACAAAAGGTTTTCGTATTACTCTGCGCCTAGAATAGCGATTCGAACGTGAGTAGGAGCAATTTTTCAAATTTGCATAAATCTTCGAGAAACTATTGTATGCAATGTACTTCCGCAAATCTTCAAAAAATTCAGACACTAAATGAAGGATTTTCGCTATAAGTTTTCGTATAGTACCAATTGAAGTTATTGATACCTATGTAGAGCAAGCATAATCTATATGTTTTCGGCAATTCAGCACTTCATTCAATGACTATGTGAAAAACCTCGTGGATTCTGCAGTGAATTCATGCAAATCATGGATCTGAACCTGTAAGTTCATGTTAGTGTGCTGGATCGAGTATATTTGCGGAAACAATATCGAATTGAGATTTACTCTGCGCTTGGAATAGCGATTTGAACGTGAGTAGGGGCAATTTTTAAACCCTGCATAAATATTGGATAGAACAAAGTATGCGATGTACTTCTGCAAACCTTCAACAAATCAAACACAAAATAGAAGATATTCGCTATAGGTTTTCGTACAATGTAAATTGAAGTTATTGATACCTAGAGGTAGCATAATTTATATGTTTTCGGCAATTCTGCGCTTCAATCAATGACAATTTGAAAAACCTCGTGGATTATGCAGTGAATTCATGCAAACTATGGATCTGAAACTGGAAGTCCATTTTAGTGTGCTGTATCGAGTATATCTGCTGAAACAACATCGAATTGAGATTTACTCTGCACTTAGAATAACGATTCCAACGTGGGTAGGGGAAATTTTTAAAATTTGCATATATCTTTGCGAAAACATGGTATGCAACGTACTTCTGCATATTTTCAACAAATCAGACCAAAAATAAATAGATGTTTGCAATAGGTTTTCGTATAATGCCAATTCAAGTTATTGATTCCCAGAGGTAGCATAATCTATGTGTTTTCGGCAATTCTGCACTTCATTCAATGACAATTTGAAAAACCTTGTGGATTATGCATTGAATTCATGCAAACCATGGATCTCAAACTGGAAGTCCATATTAGTGTGCTGTATCGAGTATATCTGCCGAAACAACGTCGAATTGAGAATTACTCTGCGCCTAGAAAAGCGATTCGAACGTGGGTATCGGTAAATTTTAAAACTTGCATAAATCTTTGAGAAAACATAGTATGCAATTTACTTCTGCATACCTTCAACAAATCAGATCAAAAATAAATAGATTTTCCCTATAGGTTTTCGTATAATGCCAATTCAATTTATTGATTCCTAGAGGTAGCATAATCTATGGGTTTTCGACAATTTTGCACTTTATTCAATGATAATGTGAAAAACCTCCTGGATTCTGCTGTGAATTCATGCAAACCATGGTTCTGAAACCGGAAGTCCATGATAGTGTGCTGTATCGAGTATATCTGCTGAAACAACATCGAATTGAGATTTACTCTGCGCCTAGAATAGCATTTCGAACGTGGGTAGGGGCAATTTTTAAACTTTGCGTAAATATTTGATAGAACAAGGTATACAATGTACTTCTGCATGCCTTCAACAAATAGGGCACAATATAAAAGATTTTCGCTATAGGTTTTTGTATAATGCCAATTGAAATTATTGATACCTAGAGGTAGCATAATCTATGTGTTTTCGGCAATTCTGCACTTCATTGAATGACAATTTGAAAAACCTTGTGGATTATGCATTGAATTCATGCAAACAATGGATCTGAAACTGGAAGTTCATGTTAGTGTGATAGATCGAGTATATCTGCCGAACTAACGTCGAACTGAGATTTACTCTGCGCTTGGAATAGCGATTCGAACGTGGGTTTAGGCAATTTTTAAACTTTGCATAAATCTTTGATAGAACATGGTATGCGATGTACTTCTGCATACCTTCGACATATTAGACACAAAATGGAATATTTTTGATATAGGTTTTCGTATGATGCCAATTAAAGTTATTGATACTTAAAGGTAGCATAATCTATGTTTTTTCGGCAATTCGCCACTTCATTCAATGTCACTGTGAAAAACCTCGTGGATTCTGCAGTGAATTCGTGCAAACCATGGATATGAAACTGGAAGTCCATATTAGCGGGCTTGTCCGGTACTTAAGCGTGTCCTGTAGGATAAATGATGAGGTCGTTGGAAGTTGGGTTTATTGAAAACGCCGTGATCTGAGAACAAATCACATATTAAGTTTACAGAACTAATTATTTAACTTAAAATTAACTACTTTGACATAGCACTGGCGTCTGAAATGGCACACATGATGATCTTTTGAATGTGCATACACGAGAATGTAGCTCAAACACAATACTGGCCATTGAGGCTGACTGAAAACACTGGAAGCTCCACTGAACTAGGGTAGGGGTTTTTATCTCACAGTTGCAGCTCAAATAACAAGTTTCTGCCACTTGTACAAACAAATATAATTTCCTCTTGCAACAGTAGCAGCATAAACATAATTCCTTTAGAAAGGAAAGCATCTAGATAACTGAAGATACTGGTAGAAATAACTTGAGGTTTACCATCCTGAGTGTTAAAGAAAAAATATCTTCTACCTCACATTTAAATGCCTGAGTGTCTCTACACAAATGGAATTGCCTTGCAAACTTCGTACTCAAAAATATAGTAAAGTACCAAGATTGACACATCAAAGCACGAGTATTGCTTAGAAACATAACTGCTGCAGTTCAGCATCACAAATGAAAAAGAAATGGCTAACTGTATTTAG
The DNA here is from genome assembly GCA_006783055.1 of Trinorchestia longiramus. Taxonomy (NCBI): domain Eukaryota; kingdom Metazoa; phylum Arthropoda; class Malacostraca; order Amphipoda; family Talitridae; genus Trinorchestia; species Trinorchestia longiramus. The sequence continues at coordinate 13,169 of VCRD01007853.1, forward strand.
CAACAGGCACTGATTGTTATGTAAAAAATCATACACTTGAGCACACTGAATTCAAAACATAAAAATTGTTTGAGGAACTTTCTTTCCAATGTTGGGTGGTGTGAAAACCTTTTATAAATACATTGAACACATTACAATGCTGCTGTAGACAAGACAACATTTTCTACATTCTACACTGAATGTTACATTTCTTGTGAATGAGTACCAGTTAAATTAATGAATTGACTATGCATGTAGAATGCTTTTTGGTATCTTACTGTATGGCCAGGACTTTATTGAGCAGGAAAGAATGGACATTTAATTCATCACAAACACACTGATGAGATAACTTCCTGGCTCACATGAAATGCATATATACTGACACTTGTCAGTATCACACATAAATTCTACAGCTATGCTTGTGCTAGAAAGCTGGTGATTGAGCAGGAAGGACTGAACACATTTAATTTATCACGGACATGGATGAGATAGCTTCCTGGGTCACATGAAATACCTATACTGATCCTTGTCAGTATCACATATAGATTCCACAGCTATGACTGGCGACAGAATATTATGTTAAATGACTCTAGCCCCCTGAACATTCCTCAGTGTCACATATGGATATCACAGTCGGCCTCCTGTCTATATAGGCTGTGGCTGCATTTTCACAATTATGATAATGCACAGCAGTTATGATAACGCTGGTATCAACAGGCTTATGCATCTAAGTATACTCACGATTGCGTTTTGCACTTTTACTCATATCTTACATTTTTGGTTTGGTGTGGACTTAACACTGTTTTTGATAACGACACTGAATACGTGTTCCTTTGATGGTTGGCGGGAAGGACCAAGCGACGCCTGGCAGCGTGCTAGGGCTAAAGCGTCTCGATATTGCCAGCCAGCGACTATCCCTCAGTCCCATTTTCCTCTAATACAAATTCCAATTTATTTATATTTATTATATATCCTGAACTGTCAGGACAGGGCTATATCAAGTATATCTGCCGAAACAAGATCCAAGTGCAATTTACTCTGCGCCTAGAATAGTGATTCGAACGTGAGTAGGGGCAATTTTTAAATACGCATAAATCTTTGAGAAAACATGGTATGCGATGTACTTCTGCATACCTACAACAAGTCAGAAACAAAAACAATGATTTTTGCTATAGGTTTTCGTATAATGCCAAATCAAGTTATTGATTCCTAGAGGTAACTTAATCTATGGGTTTTCGGCAATTCTGCACTTTATTCAATGACAATGTGAAAAACCTCGTGGATTCTTCAGTGAATTGATGCAAACCATGGTTCTGAAACCGGAAGTCCATGTTAGCGTGCTGTATCGAGTATATCTGCTGAAACAACATCAAATTGAGATTTACTCTGCGCCTAGAATAGCAATTTGAACGTGAGTCGGCGAAAATTTTTAAATTCGCATAAATTTTTGATAAAAGAGGGTATGCAATGTAATTTTGCATACCTTCAACAAATCAGACACCAAATAAAAGATTTTCGCTATAAGTTTTCGCATGATGTAAATTGAAGTTATTGATACTTAAAGGTTGCATAATGTATGTGTTTTCGGCAGTTCTCCACTTCATTCAATGTCAGTGCGAAAAACCTCGTAGATTTTGCAGTGATTTCATGCAAACTATGGATATGAAAGTGGAAGTCTATGTTAGTGTGCTGTATCGAGTATATCTGCTGAAACAACATCGAATTGAGATTTACTCTGTGCCTAGAATAGCGATTCGAACCTGAGTAGGAGCAATTTTTAAAATTTGCATAAATCTTTGATAGAACATGGTATTCGATGTATTTCTGCGTACCTTCACCATATTAGACACAAAATAGAAAATATTTGCTGCAGGTTTTCGTATGATGACAATTGAAGTCATTGAAAATTAAAGGTAGCATATTCTATGTGTTTTCGGAAATTCTCCACTTCATTCCATGTCACTGTGAAAAACATCATGGATTCTGCAGTGAATTCAGTCAAACCATTGATCTGAAAGTGGAAGTTCATGTTAATGTGCAGTATCGAGTATATCTGCCGAAAGAACATCGAATTAAAATTTACTCTGCGCCTAGTATAGCGATTCGAACATGAGTAGGTGCAATTATTCAAATTTGCATAAATCTTTGAGAAAACATGGTATGCGATGTACTTCTGCATACTTTCAACAAATCAGATACTAGGTAAAAAATTTCCACTATAGGTTTTCGTATAATGCCAATTGAAGTTATTGATACATAGAGGTAACATAGTCGAAGTGTTTTAGGTAATTCTGCACTTCATTCAATGACAATGTGAATAACCTCGTGGATTCTGCAGTGAATTCATGCAAACCATGGATCTGAAAGAAGTCCATGTTAGTGTTCTGTAGCGAGTATATCTGTCGAAACAACATTGAATCGAGATTTACTCTACGCCTAGAATAGCGATTCGAACGTGAGTAGGGGGAATTTTTCATATATGCATAAATCTTTGAGAAAACATTGTATGCGATGTACTTCTGCCTACCTTCAACATATCAAACACAATATAAGAGATTTTTGCTCTCGATTTTCGTATAATACCAATTGAAGTTATTGATACATAGAGGTAGCATAATTGAAGTGTTTTCGGCACTTCAGCACTTCATTTAATGACACTGTGAAAAACCTCGTGGATTCAGCAGTGATTTCATGCAAACCATGGATATGAAAGTGGAAGTCTATGTTAGTGTGCTGTATCGAGTATATCTGCTGAAACAACATCGAATTGAGATTTACTCTGTGCCTATAATAGCGATTCGAACGTGAGTAGAGGCAATTTTTAAAATTCGCATAAATCTTTGATAGAACATGGTATGCAATGTACTTTTGCATACCTTCAACAAATCAGACACGAAATAAAATATTTTCACTATAGGTTTTTGCATATTGCCAATTCAAGTTATCAATAATTAGAGGTACCATAATCTATGGGTGTTCGGCAATTCTGTACTTTATTCAATGACAATGTGAAAAACCTCGGGGATTCTACAATGAGTTTATGCAAACCGTGGATCTGAAACTGGAAGTCCATGTTAGTGTGCTCTATCGAGTATATCTACCGAAACAACATCGAATTGAGATTTACTCTGCGCTTAGAATAGCGATTCGAAAATGAGTAGTGGCAATTTTTAAAATTCGTATTAATCATTGATAAAACATGGTATGCGATATACTTCTGCATACTTTCAACAAATCAGACCCAAAATAAATAGATTTTCGCTATAGGTTTTTGTAAAATGCCAATTCAAGTTATTGATTCCTAGAGGTAGCATAATCTATGGGTTTTCGGCAGTTCTGCACTTTATTCAATGACAATGTGAAAAACCTTATGGATACTGCAGAGAATTCATGCGAACTATGGATCTGAAAGAAGTCCATGTTAGTGTTCTGTATCGAGTATATCTGTCGAAACAACATCGAATTGAGATTTACTATGCGCCTAGAATAGCGATTCGAACGTGAGTAGGTGCAGTTTTTCAAATATGCATAAATCTTTGACAAAACATGGTATGCGATGTACTTCTGCATACCTTGAACAAAGCTGACCCAGAATAAATAGATTTTGGCCATAGGTTTTCGTATAATGCCTATTCAAGTTATTGATTCCTATAGGTAGCATAATCTATGTGTTTTCGGCAATTGAAGGGTGGACAGCACTAGTGGACTACTTGCATTTTTTCCCGTGGAAAATATATAGTAGACTACTGGATCGTAATCGCCTCTGTCAGCGCTGTGTTAGCGACAGCACAGGACAGCTAAAGTAGACTACTCGACCGTAGTCTGCTTTAGATTTGCTGCCGAACGCGTATTTTTGCCCTGTATTTCGAGTACAGCTCTACCTAGGCGTCTTTTAAAGCTGCTCTGCGATTTGTTGCGCGAGAGGGCTAGGTCCCGCCCCTCCTCCTTCTGGTATAAATATTTTAGTCGAAATAAATCAATTATTTTGCAGTTCAACCAATAGTTTGGTATACTTTAAATATCTGTGTATACTTTAAATATTAAATATAAGAATGCCAGCGCTTGTTTCAATTTTAGAACGCAGTTTTAAAAAATACGCTCGTTCATACGAGTATATGTAAGAAAAGTTTTTCTCAGCAGAAAATGTGAGGGTTTCAATGTCCTCCTGAATTAAGTAGAGTTTGTTGCTTCTGTGTAATGAAGCAACAATTTTTATAGACAAGGTAATTCTATTGTTTACTTAATTTTGTCTGATACCTTTAAGTACTGTCTTACCGTCGTAAATTTCAGTGATAGTATTTTTAAACCAGAAAAACTTATTAGATAGTAACTATAGCAATGTTAACACTAGGATCTCAGCGAAAGGAAAACAAATACTGAATCTATTCGTTTCCAAAAATGTTGATACATACAGAATATAATACAACCCGATTAAATTTTTAAATCCCTGAACATAAAGGTATTTTTTGAATACATCTATTATGATAAGTAATACAATGGTCAAGAAAAACTTTAAAACGTATACTCTGACGTTATTTTAAGGTTGTGGGTTTAAAACAACTCAGAAAGTCTGGTGACAGAAAGAACAGCAATGAGTCGTTAAAAATAAAGGTATTGGAGGTTGCATCTTGCATGATTATTCACATTTGAGGTTCGACAAAAAACAATAGCCGATTTTATTCAGAGCCTAACAATTGGAAAACAGATTATCATTGCATGTGTATAAATAATTTCTAATGTGCAGATGTGAGTATGACAAAAAAGTCGAATCGGAAATTTGAACTTCCTTTGTGTGCATGAAGTCGAAAGGTGCTTGTGTACTACACGGTTAATTTAATCAATGACAACAAAATAACTGATTGTGTTGAAAGCGTACGAGCAGAAATAAATTATCATTGCATCTAATAAACTAATAAAATGGGTATTTAGAACAAAACAATTCGAATTACTTAGTGCGTGATTATTTTCTACTCTCAAAATTTTCAATCTAGGTAATGAAACCTATAATATAAGATCTTCGAATATGAATTATTGTTAATGATTGAAAGCGTATTGTTTAGCTAAATTTTCTATGAAAATTATATCAAAGGTAATAGTGGAATTTACCATTATTACCTTCAGTTTGTTCCTTAACCATGAAGGGACGTTATTGTATAGGTTTTAAATGTCAAGACTGAACGATAAATTTCAACACTAAATGAGTATTAGAATAGATTAGAATGAGGCTATAGGAACGAACCTTCTGGCCCATTCTTGGGTCGGATAATTACTTCGATAATTATTCGGTTGTTTACCCAAGTCCCATGCCGTATTTCTAGCTGCGTCAACCATGTCGGCAGCGGGATTCGAACCCGGGTCTTTCCACTCGCAAGCAGATTCGCTCAACAGTCGACCAAGCTGGTGACCAAGCTGGAGTCAGTCGACCAAGCTGGAGTCGACCAAGCTGGTGGTGGTATTAATACTATTTCTCACACAAACAGATATTACCTTGAAGGTTGTAGGAGGAAAGTTGGAATATGTTCCATAAATGCCACTTATATGTGAGTATACTGACCAGTGAAATGTGTATCAAATACAGAGGCTTCATTTAGAACTTGACTTTGCTGATGAGATCATTCTGAAAATTGTGTCTCGATGGAGGGTAAGACGAATAAATCTCATTACTCGGGGAATGGATTTGTTTTTCGTGACCCGAACTTTTTCATTATTGCGCCTTATTACCTGTAAACTTTGTTTTCATCATTCACCAATGGTCAGGTTTCCTGAGCGATGCGTAGGAGCAGAGGTTTCACTTTGTCGGGTGCAGCAACCTTGTTGCCTAAAAGCAGGGTTACTGTACTCCTACTATCCATCGTTCATTCGTGAGTTGCATAGCGATGGGCTTCGTCATTTGGAAATTTAGCTCTTGAGTGTTAATTTTCAGACGATTTGGACTTTAATTATACTCTGACCCAAAGCTTTGTATCCACGATACGTATCTCTGAGTGTAATACAGCAAATGAAACTTAAGTATTTTTATCGAAAGTTACTAATGTTTGAAAGTTGGCTATCAATCTTAATCTTAATATACTTCATGTGCAACTCACATTTTAGCAACTATGATTTACCTCATTGGTGAGAGATAGAAGTGGAACCAATTTGATGTGACTTGACATTTTTATCGAGAACATTTCTCAGCACTTAATGCAAACAACAGACCTAAAATATCTTCATTTACTGTGAATTAATTATCATTTGAAGTTGGGTTTAGTTTTTTCTGGTCCATACTGTATACAACCATTGAAAACATAACAAATTCCCACACAAACGCCTCCCAAACACATGCAGAAAACACCACTGATGTCAACATACCCTTAAGACGGAAACAAGCAGACATACTCATACACCACTACGCTGGCATTAGCAAGGTACGCACCACAATTACAGACAAGCACACCCACAGACGCAAACACAAATATCCTCTTGACA
>VCRD01007854.1:0-12950 GCA_006783055.1 Trinorchestia longiramus
CTCGTGTGTTGTTATCTCGTGTGTTGTTATCTCGTGTGTTGTTATCTCGTGTGTTATTATCATCTTTCATTTCTGAAAATGAGCTTTCGTAGATAAGGAAAATTCAAGTTTGCTGCTAGACTAGAAAATAATGAATTTAGTCCACTGCACTTAACATAGAAGTCAATTTTATTATATACCCCAGTGACCTTGTATTATAGATTAGATACTCAAAATACTGGCAATTGTGTCCTGAAGCTGATCAGTCGAGCAAGTATTTACCTCAGCGAAACTGTATCTTAAATACTGAAAATACTGGCAATTGGGCTTTTAATGTCATCACTCGTACATGTACACTTAATGTTCTATGTCCAGTCATTGTGAAGCAGATTTAAGCTTGTGACAGTCTCTACTGGATTACTTTATTCTGTTATCGTTAGTCCAGGTGAAAACAGCCAAACTTTAATCCGTTATCCAGCGAAAACAGCCAAACTTGACTTCTGTGTCTAAGTGAAAACAGTCAAATTTTACTCTGTTAGCCAGGCGAAAACAATCAAACTTTAATCCGTTATCCAGCGAAAACTGCCAAACTTTACTTCTTTATCTAGGTGAAAACATTCAAACTTTACTCCTTTATCTAGGTGAAAACCGTCAAACTTTACTTCTTTATCTAGGTGAAAACAGTCAAACTTTACTCCTTTACCTAGGTGAAAACAGTCAAACTTTACTCCTTTATCTAGGTGAAAACAGTCAAACTTTACTCCTTTATCTTGGTGAAAACAGTCAAACTTTACTCCTTTATCTTGGTGAAAACAGTCAAACTTTACTCCTTTACCTAGGTGAAAACAGTCAAACTTTACTCCTTTATCTAGGTGAAAACAGTCAAACTTTACTCCTTTACCTAGGTGAAAACAGTCAAACTTTACTCCTTTATCTAGGTGAAAACAGTTAAACTTTACTCCTTTACCTAGGTGAAAACAGTCAAACTTTACTCCTTTACCTAGGTGAAAACAGTCAAACTTTACTCCTTTACCTAGGTGAAAACAGTTAAAATTTACTCCTTTATCTAGGTGAAAACAGTCAAACTTTACTCCTTTACCTAGGTGAAAACAGTCAAACTTTACTCCTTTATCTAGGTGAAAACAGTCAAACTTTACTCCTTTACCTAGGTGAAAACAGTCAAACTTTACTCCTTTATCTAGGTGAAAAGTCAAACTTTACTCCTTTATCTAGGTGAAAACAGTCAAACTTTACTCCTTTACCTAGGTGAAAACAGTCAAACTTTACTCCGTTATCTAGGTGAAAACAGTCAAACTTTAGTCCTTTATCTAGGTGAAAACAGTCAAACTTTACTCCGTTATCTAGGTGAAAACAGTCAAACTTTACTCCTTTACCTAGGTGAAAACAGTCAAACTTTACTCCGTTATCTAGGTGAAAACAGTCAAACTTTACTCCTTTACCTAGGTGAAAACAGTCAAACTTTACTCCGTTATCTAGGTGAAAACAGTCAAACTTTTCTCTTTTATCTAGGTGAAAACAGCCAAACCGTGACGCACGCCAGCGTGTTATCTACATGCGTCACGAGGTCCACGCTCCGTTTTTGGAATAGACGTCGCTGACGCTTGACGTGTTGGGCGTTATCAGCAACACCGACGTGGTCTGTGAGACACAAAAGTGGCTCAAACCTCGTAAAGTTTCCTTAGATGACACTAGAATCGTCAGGTAGTCTTAAAATTCTAATACGTTGGCGAAAACTACGCGTCAATGGTGGAAGTTGCTATGATCGCCCACGGGAGATGTCAGGTTTCTTGACCGGGAAAAATTACCCTATGAGTCTTTGGAGTTTCCCTGAGTGTCACAAGTTCATATTTCAGACCGGGAAAAATTACCCCATGAGTCTAGGAAGTTACCCTGAGTGTCACAAGTTCATATTTCAGACCGGGAAAAATTACCCCATGAGTCTAGGATGAATATGAGTGGTGTAGTTCAAAATAATAAAGCCACTTGTGCATTGTCTTACACGTGCGTGTTTAGCCAAAATACGTCGAGTAGTGTACATGTGTGAAGTCGATATGAAAATGGAAATACTGTACTACATGTAAAAAGTCGATATGAAAGTGGAAATTGCGCACATAAGAAGTCGATATGAAAGTGAAAATTTCGCATGCAAGAAGTCGATATGAAAGTGGAAATAGTTCATGTATAAAGTTGAAATGAAAGTTTAGATCGTATGTATAAGAAAACAAAATGAAAATGGAAAACTACAGAAGGAGTGTGTTGCAGTTTTAAAACCTTTTAAATAAATAATTATAGAGTAGCAATGCCTGATTTAATATCGAGGTTGCGCAGGTTTCTTTCTGAGAATGTAAACAAAGAGAACGTATTTCTATGAACACACAAAAGGCGTGCAAAAAACTTCATTTTCTTCAAATGTTTTGAGGCATAAAGTGTATGAATAATGCTTTCTGGAAGCTCTAATTAAGCTCCTTAGGTAATATATATTAATTTCATAATTAATCGCTTTATGGTGCTCATTTTTGTTCAACAACAAAAGTTTTTTGTACTAAAATTGAAGACTCTAGAAATCGTATAGAAGTGAAAACAAGTACAATTTTGATAATATTTCAGCTCGTAAATAATAACAAAGACTGGCAACAAAATATCACAGTTAGACATACGCCATCAGAAAATGGTTCTGCTGATAAAAATTCAAATTTTAGAATATAAAAATTATAAATAAGTTGTGTGTTCAGTTCAAAACGAACTAAGTCTGGTGAAAAGAGGTCGTAAAAGTTAATCGAATTCTCCTCCGGTTAAGTTCACCCCGGTATCATTATTGAAAACTTCAGAAAACTTAGACTCAAAAAATATGAGAAAATGGAAATTGAAAGCATTTAAAACGTTGAAAATTGAGAAACTAAAGTTATAAGAAATAAAAGAAAAAAAATAGAAATCAAAGTCAATGAAAATCCAAGTGAAAAAGTTGAATAAAAAAATTGTAAACTAACAAAATCGAAAAAGCCGACAATTCGACGCATGAAAATGGAAAAAAGCTAAAAATTGAAAAGTGAATGTTGATATGGATTGAAATTTATATTCAGGAGTTTGTTTTAGTGGCTAGCAATTTCACAGGATTCTCTCTCAGACCAACATGCCAGAGATAAGTTGCAGAAACTTTGATACTTTCGTAAAACTAGGAATTATGGAATCCTTTGTTGCAATACGAATGGGAATATTATATCAAAATATATGAATATATCTACATATATAATAGGCAATGTATCTCCATCTCTCTCTCTCTATCTGTGTGTGTCCGCCCCATTACTTCCTATCTATTACTGAAGAAAAATTATTGAACTGAAATCAGAACGGGTATGCATGTATTACAAGCATTGTATTGTGGATACCAAAGGCGCTGAATCACTATAGAATACTTAATTTTTTTGTTATTAGCTTCTTCTCATACTTGCTCATGTTATCGGTAGGAAAGATATAGACTGAAAGTTCTGTATATATTCATGAAAAAATTCAGATTCTGATAGTACCACGGTTAAAACTGAAAAATGTATTTTTTTCATAGATCCTCAATTTTGTCACTTTTAAATCAATGAATTTTTACGTGAACTATCTGGGCCATGTTATCGGTAGATAAGATGCAGAATGGAAGTTCTGTATATATTAATGAAAAGTATTAATTTAAAAGACAATAATTCGTCGTAAATCTTTAATGCATTTATCTTTATGATAATTTCAAATTAGTCAAATCTAAATCGTGGAATTTCCACGGGAACAGGCTAGTTATTAGACATTATATTATATTATTATATTATTAACTATCATGTGGACCGTGCAGGTTTCTCGACAAATGAACCAAGCAATGCAAGTCAACTTCATATGATTTCGAGGTGAGAAAAGAAATTTATTTTTTATATTAATTTTGAATTCGTTTTTCATTTGTTTATTCATTTTCAATGTCCTCAATGAAGAGATGAACGTTAATGAAGCAGTATTTTAATTGTATATTTACTTCTATGAATCACACATGAACTGTATTGAGAACACGCTTCCACAGTTTTTTGAAAATGGTTTCCCTGTTTTTAAGACACAGTTTTACAGTTGTTTAAAACGTAGTTTCGTCGTTGATTGAAAACACAGTTTACAGTTTATCGAGAGCTATTTCCTATTTTATAGAAGGACCATTTTAACGTTTATTGGGATTTCATTTTACGGTTCATGGAATTCATTTAATATTTTATGGAGAACCTATTTTATGGTTTATGAAGAGCTTATTTCATATTTTATGAAAAGCCCATTTTTCAGTTTATGGAAAGCTCATTTGTTCATTCCATATTTTATGGAGAACTCATTTTACGGTTTATGGAAAATCTATCGTCAGTTTATGGGAGCACAGTTTCACAGTTTATGGGTAGAGCGACGAATAGACTACTGCAACTGCTGCTGTACTTGTAACACGTCACACTGCTGTACATGTAACACGTCACACTGCTGTACTTGTAACACGTCACACTGCTGTACATGTAACACGTCACACTGGCGTACATGTAACACGTCACACTGCCGTACATGTAACACGTCACACTGCCATACATGTAACACGTCACACTGCCGTACATGTAACACGTCACACTGGCGTACATGTAACACGTCACACTGCCGTACATGTAACACGTCACACTGCCGTACATGTAACACGTCACATTACTGTACATGTAACACGTCACATTACTGTACATGTAACACGTCACACTACTGTACATGTAACACGTCACACTACTGTACATGTAACACGTCACACTACTGTACATGTAACACGTCACACTGCCGTACATGTAACACGTCACACTGCCGTACATGTAACACGTCACACTGCCGTACATGTAACACGTCACACTGGCGTACATGTAACACGTCACACTGCCGTACATGTAACACGTCACACTACCGTACATGTAACACGTCACACTGCTGTAGCCCAGTTCACTTAACTGGAGTGAGCAAGAATTGCAGCTTCTATTACACAGTTTATGGACCACAACTGGAATATTGCCTGGACAAAATTCCAGGCCGAACATGCAGGGTGTCCATAAAGTCTCTTTACCATTTCATATGGGAAAGAGACTTGAACTGGTACAGAGACTTTATGGACACTCCGTATATTAGGAATCGAGACACATCGTGCTGAATCTGACTTTATTTGTTGTGTTTTTCCAGTCTGACTTAAGGGAAGGAATTGTGAACTGCAAGAGCATGTGTTTATGTACAAGGTGTGGCAATATAGCTTACTTTTTTTAAAGGAACTGCCTTTGCAATAAGGAAGTTATGTTGCGGCACTCTGTATGAACAAACATTCATTCCAATACAGCATACCTAATAGGTGTTACGTCGTTTTTTGTTCATAATACTATAGATTTTTTAACCATGATACACATATGATGCTAAGATAATGCTACAATAATACTAGCAATGCTAACATAATAATAAAATCATGCTAATTTATAATTAACATATCAAAAATACATATAAAATGATAACGTAATATTAATTGAATACTAACATGATCAGAATATCATGATACTCTAATACTAATAAAATACTAATATAATAACATACACTAACTTCTTAAAAACCACAATACTAACATAATACGAACAATACCATACATATAATACTAAAATCATGAATGTTCACCCAGAAGGCTTGCAAAATGTTGTCTACTGGGAACATTGCTTGAATGGTCTATATGGACTAACCACATGTATTTATTATACATATTGATGTTTCCTGTAGCGTGCAATTGTAATATACATTTATTGTTGAAACTTTACACGGAGAAGTAATGTTTATTAGGTCGTTTGTGATAACTGCAACATACAAACTGTGTGTGACAACTGCAACATACAAGCTGTGTGACAACTGCAACATACAAGCTGTGTGACAACTGCAGCTTACAAGCTGTGTGATGACTGCAACATACAAGCTGTGTGACAACTGCAGCTTACAAGCTGTGTGACAACTGCAGCTTACAAGCTGTGTGACAACTGCAGCTTACAAGCTGTGCGACAACTGCAACATACAAGCTGTGTGACAACTGCAACATACAAACTGTGTGACAACTGCAGCTTACAAGCTGTGTGATGACTGCAGCTTACAAGCTGTGTGACAACTGCAACATACAAGCTGTGTGACAACTGCAGCTTACAAGCTGTGTGATGACTGCAGCTTACAAGCTGTGTGACAACTGCAGCTTACAAGCTGCGTGATGACTGCAGCTTATGAACGACGTGACAACTGCTGCATGCAAACATTGTGATGACTGCCGCTTATGAATGACGTGACAACTGCTGCATGCAAACATTGTGATGACTGCAGCTTATGAATGACGTGACAACTGCTGCATGCAAACATTGTGATGACTGCAGCTTATGAATGACGTGACAACTGCTGCATGCAAACATTGTGATGACTGCAGCTTATGAATGACGTGACAACTGCTGCATGCAAACATTAACATCTGTTGCTGTGATCCGGACAGTCTGCTGCAGGCAACAAATAATACGGAAGCATAAATCGTCCGAGGAAATCTGTAGCTCAATACACAGTTATTCTTGGCGACGGGAAATCTCCAACATTTGCATATTGATGTCGATTTGCATGGTGACTTCCCGATGAACATAAAATAAGGCAAGCCAATGAAGATGCTACGGTAGGAAACACCCGCCATGTTCAGTGGGAACCATACGGTGTACTATAAGTAAAATATATGTATCATAGAAACCACCTTGTATGGACTACTGAAGTTCCTGAAGTATATGAGAAATAATTCATTTTAGTACTATGTTCTGAAAGTTTCTTTTATATTCAGAGTTTTCGTACATGTATTATAATTTTTTTCAGTTAAAAATAAATTAGTGCGTAGAAGATTAAAGTTAATCTAGAGAGGAATCTGGCCATTGGTTCAGCTGCATGCAGTATGGAAAATTACTGTGTATAAAGAAATACGGTGTCCTTACTTTAGTGATCGATTTCGAAGTAAACAAGGGGAGACGAACGCTTAATAAATTCTTATAACAAATATTTGAATTAAATAATGAATATTGGAACTAAGAATCCAATAAACCACTGCTGCACCGCAGCCTCACGCGTACTGCGGTTACGGGAATTTAATTTTAAACTATTAAATTGAGAGCATAAAAATTTAGTACATAAAAACTTGGTGGGTGAAAATTCCGAGCATTGAAATTCAGTAGTGGAAAATTTGATACAGGTAAATAAATGCAGGGAAATTTCATCGAAAAAATACAAACTGGAAAGTTCAGCTCTGCCTGCTGCGACGTAGGACAACCGTTGCTACGACCGTAATCAGGCGCCCCTATGAGCCTCCACCTTAATTTGCACTTCTGAAGATGGAAACAGTCAATGAGAGGATCACCACTGATCCTAACATGTTAGCATTAAGAATTGAAAACCTGATTTGATGTACCTGAAACTCTACTTTATGATGTTTAAAGTTGATTTTACGTGCTGTTTATGGGCTCTAAAGTCCATTGAAGAAGTGGACAGCGGAATTATAATTGCTAAGCAACGGAGGAGTTGAGAAGGAGTGCTTTTAGAATAGTTACTCGTGCAGCTGAAGAAATAAATCCGTCTTCTTTTCTTAATTATAACAAACTTTGTAGTTCATAAATGCTACATTAACCATTGAAAAACTATAGAACATACAAGGCCTATTATCAAGAGAAATTATTTTTTGTTTAACATTGCTGAAAATTAACCTTATTCATTAGAAATACATCGAAAACATCGGCAACAGTAAATTTTAAATAAGAATAAAAAATTTAAAGCAAATAAGAATAAACCCACACGATCTTCGAGGCTAGACCTAAATATTTGTTAATCTTTCTAGACTTAAATAAAAGAGATGTAGACAAAGCGCTTGAAATAACCTCCAAGTCAAATATTACCCCAAAGTAATGTATAAATATTTGTTGATCTCTCTAGAGTTAAATTAAAAAAATATAGACTAAGCGCTTGAAACAAGCCCAAAGTGATTTATAAATATTTGTTGCTATTTCTCGATTAAAATCAACGAAATGTTTACCAAGCGCTTGAAATTACACCCAAGTGAACAGTGTTGTTTTTTTGCAGCTCAGAGGAGGTACCCACCAACACGTAGAGGATGTCCGTAGCTTCATTCAAAGTTAGTCCGCCAGGTCGTGTCTCTGTATCGAAAACTGATGAGTAATTAGAAACTTGAGCTTGAAAGTATTTGCATTAATGTTGAAGATCCGCCCCAAACATAATTTGTATGGATGTTATTACTGAGTGTAAATTGCTAATGTGGAAAATCCACTCAAACGTCATCTGTATGAATATTATTTTGGCTTGCTGTTGATCTTGAAGATACGTGCAAAATGTTATTTCTGTGACCATAATTCTAAGAGCAGAGTGTTGTTAATGTTAAAGTTATGACCCAAAATAACATTTACATAAACATTATTTCAGGTTGCAGGATGTTGACTAAACAAAAAGGCAGGGATTTTTTTCCTTTATCATCCACACTTGCAGGAAAGTTTTCCTAAGTCTTCGAATTTTTCCCTTGTTGCAACTTCATGGTTAGAGCAACTCACTCGTTACTGATTTATTGAAGTTCATCCTTCATGTTATTCTCATGGCAACTGCCTCTCACTTTATGTGGCATTCTATGTGACACTCAATGTTATACTGTATGTGACACTCTATGTTATACTGTATGTGACACTGTACATATGTTATACTGTATGTGACACTGCATGTTTTACTATATGTGACACTTTATGGGACACTGTGACGCTGTATACACTCAATGGGACACATAATGTGACTCAAATAGATCTGCCACGTTTTCTTGATGGGGAACAGAAGTTTTTCATAGTATTTTATAGTATTTTTGTTTATTTAGGACAGTAACGACTTGAAAAAACAAACAGCAATGCATATAAGCCAAGTATTTCACTTATTTTTCTTAAAGTTCTGATCAACAAGTATCAGGACTGTTACCATAGTAACGAAGCTAGAGCACGCAGAGTGAAGCCGAATGGCCTAGAGCCCTAGACCAATTTTTAGCATTGTTATACATGCAAACTTCGTTTTAAATTTCTATTTCATTTCCGCTCAATACCTCGTATTGTTAATTTAATTTTTTGTAAAATGTAGCCGAGTTTTTAAGGAAAACTGCAGAAATACAAGCTTTAGTTAGCTATTGAATGGCTGTATCGTAGACGTGAAATGTGCCTTAAAGGTCTTTAAAAATATGGTCTTTATTTGATGGACGTAAGAACCTCATCAAGGTCTTTAAAACCTACCTATGGTTTCCATGTCATTAACTTCATGCTAGGAAGCTAAAATTTTCAGTTCGCGGCAACATATTTTCCGTTACTCATTTTGAGATGCCTGCCATTGTGGTGCGAGTCTGGGGTCCATAAGAGGGCCAGCGGCTCTAATGGTCTTTGTTTTGATGAAACATCCTTGACTTTGTACACTCTTCAACATAGAGAATTTTCACTCTGGAAAAATGTGTTCATTGTCAATCCAAAAATAAAATATTGATTGTTTAAGACAATATTCATTGGAACTAATATTTTTCCACAGATCAATATTATGTTGATTTTTGAGTATATATGCTGAAGATCGTTATGATGTTTAGACTAGAAAGTAACAATATTTATACGACATTAAGACTCTAATTTTGATTATGTCAAGAGTTGCGTTACGAGTATCTTAATTAAGCCAGGAGTTGCGTTACTTGTATTTTATTTGTCATGACTTGCGTTATGAGTCTAGAGTCGCGTAACTAGTATTTTGATTAAGTCATGAGTTGCATTACGAGTATTTTAATGAAGGTAACAGTTGCGTTATGAGTATTTTGATTAAGTCAAGAGTTGCCTTCCGAGTATTTTGATTGAGTCAAGAGTTGCGTCACGAGTATTTTAATCTAATCAAGAGTTTCCTACATTTTCCTCGGCTTGCACATCACAGAGAAAATATCAAAATACTTGTGTATTGAATATTATTTGGAAAAATATTCACAAAGTGATGTTCACAGCTCCTAATATTCAGAAGAAAACAAGGCTCGAATCTCAGATGACGAGACAAAAATATTCAGAGCTCGAACGTCGTCTCCGATCGACCAACTGCAAATCTTTTTGTTCAGCTTGCAGAACTTCCCTTAGAGTTGTACAATCTCTTAATAAAAATACGATACCAAGTGAAAACTGACGAAATGTTTCATTTTTTCTTGAGATTCTTTAAATGCTACTCAAAGTTTCGCAGTCGAGTTGAAAACTTACTAATAAAATGTAGGGAAATTCTTCCGCAGGTCCAACTTCAGGAAAAAAAATTAGGGAAATTTTGCTTGCGACGGAACCCAGAAAAATTAAATTCAAGGAAATAATTCCGTTGGTCCCAGCCCCGGTGAAAAAAAGAGGAAATTCTTTCTTTCAGTCCAACTGAAGGAAGTCTAGGAAAAGATTTATCTTAAATCCATCAATTTTTATTTAATATTCGAAAACTTTTGCAGCTGTGCTAAAGCCTGCAGGGGAAAATGACTACTAAACTCAAAAACAAACTATTGTAGAACAACAGAAACTTATCCCATGATACGGCTTTGTTAGACTCGAATATTTACTATCAAATTAATCGTGTGGGAGGTTGTCCATCTATGTATATTATATTTTGTATCTAATTATATATATATATACACCTATATTTTTACCAATACTTGTATAAAGATGCATGACATATACGGAGTGTTCAATAATTCAATAATTTGGGGACTTTGACCCATTCCTTTTTGAGTTTTGAATTCAGTGCTTTCAAATTTGGAAGATGTGTCACTGAAATCTTGCTGTCCAGTACAGATCAGATGCTTCAATTGAAAATATTCAGGTCTGGTGATGAAGGAAGCCAATCCTCCTTCGAAATGAGGTGGGGAACATTGGATGTCAATCCCACTTGTGTCTTCTTATCTTCTTGTGAGAATGCTGTGTTTTTTTAAATTGACCAGCAGTGTTTTTTTAAAATGATGCTTAACCCAAGGCAACAGTTTCGCTGCTATAATGTCGTTGAAATAATTTTTTGGCTAATTATACCTCTTTTTCACAAAAACTAATGGACTTATTTCGGTTTCAGTGATGACAGCCCAAACCATCACTGACGCTGCTCCTTGTCTTCGAGTGCCTATTTGAGTGTCAAACTTACCGGTCCCAAACCAAAATCGATTACTTCATTCATGGATATCCAAACATACATATGTCTATTTGATATAGATATAAATATTTAACACATTTCGTGTGAAGTAACCCACCGGTGGATCACTTAGGTTAGGTTGTGTAATTTTTTCCAAGTCTTTTCGTAACTATGTGTCCAAAGTAAAGATTTGCACCGGCTAGGCAATCGCAGGAAACGTGTTAATGTAAGTTTAGATGTTTGATATAGGTAGAGATATTTCATATAGGTATTGATAGTTGATATAGCTAGAGATGTTTGATGTCGAGCAAACATCTAATTAAATGTTCGCTGGACATCAAATTTTGTTTCATTACTAAATTAGAAGTTCAGTAGCACGTCTTCATTGATAAGGGGAAGACGGATTTCGTTTTTGCATGACGTTTGTCTACAGTTTTAGCATATAACAAGTTTTTTATGTTTGTGATTAAAGTTTTACCGGTCTATATGGAAAACGGTGAACTTTGTTCCGACGGATACATTCTCTCTTTTACAAAATAGTGAAGAATCATTTTAGTTTTTTCTAAGCTTTTCTGTGATAGAATTTACTATTTTTGAGGTTCTGGTAGTTATAGGAAGATTTTGTTCCTTGCTTTACTTGTTCAGTCTCTTAAAGCCACTTCAACTTCAACTTTTTAGGCAACTCTTGCAGACATCTAGTGCAAACATCTCCTGCAGACATCTCCTGCAGACAGCTCCTGCAGACATCTCCTGCAGACATATCCTGCAGACAGCTCCTGCAGACAGCTCCTGCAGACAGCTCCTGCAGACCTCGTGGTCGACAGTCTTTTAACAGACCCCAAACTCCTGTTGTCGCTGGACGGCCGCCTCTGTTGGCGTCTGAAAGTTTCCTTGCGGTGATGAGAATTACAGAACACAGCGTGCAGTCAACAGGAGATGAATGGTTCCAAGCATTTCCAACTCTGCAAAATTCAATTGCTCAAAAATTTGCTTTAAAAAGCCAGAATCCCGTCGAGTATGGGAACTACGTTGGAGAAGTGGAGCATGGAAACTAGGTTCGGAGTATGGAAACTGAGTTTGGTGTGTGGAAACTAGGTTTGAGAAGTGGAGGATGAAAACTAGGTTTGAGAAGGGGAGTTTGAGAAACTGTACTCGTAGAATTGAGATATAATTGTAGTTTTATAGAGAATTTGAGATAATTGTTAGTATGTGATACGACGACGCTGTAGAAAAAAATATTACATGGTGTTGAATATTTGAACTCTTTTAACTGCCGGAGTTATATTTTCTACTCATAATGTCATTTTATAATAATTCTGGTCAAATTTAGCATTGAAAATGAATATTTAAATCACTAGCTGTAGAAAATTAAGATAATATTAACGTAATCATCACCTATAACATAATCACCACCAAGAACCGAAATCTGGAGCACAGAAATTTTCAGCATCGAAGTCTGGAGCACGGAAATCTGGAGCACCGAAATGTTCTGCAAATTAATTTCCAGTTCACAAGAGGTGTGAACGTCTCACTTCATCACTGGAGAAGGCATTAAGACTCATCAAAGTGATGTAAACCATAGCCCCGAGCAGCCTGGTATTAAGACGAGTATTTGTGCGTAGGCTCTTATTAACACCAGTATTTGTGCCCAGGCAGGTATTAAGACGAGTATTTGTGCAAAGACTAGTATTAAGACGAGCATTTGTGCGTAGGCTCTTATTAACACC
>VCRD01007855.1:3538-15595 GCA_006783055.1 Trinorchestia longiramus
ACAGTAGGTGCAGTACGTGGCGTATCAGTGTACGAGTGCAGCTGGTATAGTATAGTGTAGTAGGTAGGTAAGTAAGTAGCTTGTATTAGGCAGGTGAGTGGTCTCAGTGAGTGGTCTCAGTGAGTGGGCTTCACAGCGAGTGCACAGTGAGTGCACAGTGAGTGGGTGGCAGACAGTCCCCCAAATTCTGTACGTAATGGTGAAGTGATGAGTACACATACACGGATCATAACAACATCAGAAGTCCCATTGACAATTCTCAAAATATGCCAGGATAAAGTGCAGAAGGCAGTACTGGTTCAGGATTACTAGCAAGCAACTCACCATTTAATCAAGTTCTTTG
This sequence comes from Trinorchestia longiramus, assembly GCA_006783055.1. NCBI lineage: Eukaryota > Metazoa > Arthropoda > Malacostraca > Amphipoda > Talitridae > Trinorchestia > Trinorchestia longiramus. The sequence continues at coordinate 3,882 of VCRD01007855.1, forward strand.
TTTCACATTCTTACAATGAGGTAGGGGTTTAATTAAATTGATTTTATAAGTTATTGATAGAAGCAGAAATAATTAAATTATCCTTGGCAAAAGTCTTAAGGATTTGCATGTGGTTTTTTAGAAACCAATTTTAGCAACATCAGGAAAATTGACATAAAATAAAAACCATATAATTGACATAAAACAAAAAATAAAAGGTCTGTAAAGGAGTAGCTTTTAGGTCTGTAATAATACAGAATTTTACCACATATAAAGGAAATATAATAATTCTTAAGGTGGCAAAATTAGGGATAAATACTATAGCTGCATATTTAAAAGGAATATGATTTTATGAAAATCCACACCTGAGGAAATTGCAGGCTAGACTTATAACTGTCTTTAGGATTGACCTGTTCATATGAGATCCTCTGAGAATAGTAGAAAAATATTGAGTCACTTACTATAGCACAGTCACTGATTTATCACAGTTGTCCAATAGAAACAATTCCTAACACTTGACTTTGCTCTAATAATTCACAATGAAGAAACAAACACTTAAAAAACTAAACATACACCAAGGAACACAGATACCACTGGAGAGTTAAACACAAAAATTAAGACAAGACTGAAAATACTTAAGACATAGTATGCTCACCAGGGAATTCAAACCTAACGTCACATGTTGAAGTTCAGGAGTGGCGTTGCTGGGAGAGCTACGACTAGATAACGAGCGTGAGAATGCTTCCAGAAAAAGTTTTGATTGGAAATACTCTCTGGCTAACGCTCTTAATATAAATATTATTATAATGTGCACTAAATATGCACGTTTTAATTGTAAAGACTTCGTAAAAATCACTCGAAGTTTAGTCCTATTTTTATTACTAAAAATGAAGGTTATTTTAATATTTGTAATTTTATAACCTTTAAAGGGGTAGCAGGTCATGCTACAAACATGTCCTCATTTGGCCCATCTGGCGGATAAATTCGATGATCTAGACGAGACAGCAGAGGTATTGATGTTGTTAGGCAGAGATGCAGGGCATTGCTTAAAACCCACATCGTACGGTGAGGGTCATACATACGTTATCGAGACTCCCCTTGGGTGGGGCCTCATAGGCACCCCATGCTCGTCGTCCGACTCAACCCTTTCACACGTCTCTCAGCCAATATCACATCGCACGCTTAAAACAAATTGTCAGGTAGAACGATCTAACTCCCCATTTGTTCCCAGAGCTCTTGAGGACAAGGGTCTTTGGCCCATGAGCGACCAGCACGACGTGTTCACAGAACGACTTGATGATGAATTAACTGGTTTATCCGCAGACGAGGTATTGTTTGCTCATAGAATAAGGACATCGATAAGGGTAAACGACAAAGGGCATTTAGAAATGCCCTTACCATTTAAACCCGGCCATCCTGTTTTCCCAGATAATCGTCTACCTGTATTGCAACGGACTCGCAATACCCTAGGCAAACTCAGCAAGGAACCCAACAAGCTAACTCAGTGTTTGACGGCCATGGGCAAGAACTTAGCGGAGGGACACGTGAAACCCATTCCGCCTAACGAGATAAACGCGGCTCAACCAGGCAAAGTATGGTATTTGCCTGTATTCCCTGTAGATAACGCAAAGAAGGGTAAAATTCGCCTCGTCTTCAACAGCTCTGCAACATACTACGGAGTAAATCTCAACGATCAATTGCTCCAGGGACCCGACTACAACAACGCACTGAGAGGCGTCCTAATGAGGTTCCGCATGCATGCTGTCGCTTTCATGGCTGATGTGGAAGCTATGTATCACGCTTTCCATCTCACGAAAGAAGATCAAGACTATCTACGATTTTACTGGTTTGCTCACAACAACCCATCCACGGTCTAATTCCACACCGGGCAACTGTGCATATCTTTGGAAACAGACCATCGCCGGCCATCGCCATCTATGGAATGCGTCACGAGACTTCGTATCCCGCAGCCCACATGTATCCCGAAGCACAAAAGTTCATCTTGAACAGCTTCTACGTCGACGATGGACTAGGATCTGCAGAAACGCCCGGGCAAGCCATTCAAATACTGACAGGGGCGCGCTCCATTTTGGAACGATACAAGATACGCCTTCACAAGATCGTCTCAAGTTCAGATGAGGTGATGAGGGCCTTCCCTCCGAGCGAGTTGGCTGAAGACACGGAGATAGTCGACCTAGATCGCGCCCCTTTACATCGTTCCCCCATCGGTGTATTCTGGGACATAAAACGTGATCTTCTCATCATCAAACCGGACCTCGAAGAAAAGCTGTTCACCCGACGAGGTGTATGTATTGTCTTTCGTCAATGCTATCTTCGACCCGTTGGGAGTAGCTTGCCCGGTAGTACTAAGGGGCAAGTTAATACAACGCAAGGTCATGTCGAGTAAACACGACGAGGAATCATCAAACGATATGGACAAAAAAGCAAAGAAGGCAAGTTGGGACACCCCTCCCGGTCGAATACAAACCGCTGTGGGACGACTGGATCAAGTCACTACGACAGGCCCCTCAAATCGCGGTACCACGGAGCTACCGCCCTTTAGGTTTTGGCAAGTGTGTACAGCAAACTCTTCATGTTTTTTGTGACGCGTCAAACGACGCCATAGGGCATGCAATTTATCTTAGGTCTGTAAATACGGACGGTAAAGTACAAGTATCCTTTGTAACAGGGTCTTCTAAGGTATCTCCGCGGTCTGCAACGTCAGTACTGAGACTAAAATTATGTGCAGCTGTAGATGCCTCTCGCGCTCATTGTGAAGTTCTTGAAGAACTCCAGATGAGCGTTGAGGCCACAACATTTTACACCGAAAGTTTAATTGTAATAGGTTATCTATCAAACAGGAGCAAGAGGTTCTCCCGATATGTAAGTAGGCGAGTTCAAATGATCCTGTCAGCCTCTTCTGCTAGCCAATGGACTTACGTCCCGACCGATAAAAATCCGGCCGACATAGCTACTAGACCCATAAGCCCGGTAGATCTAAGAGAGAGTATCGACGGGATACTCTGACGGGACCTGATTTCTTGTGGAGCACATTGTCTCACTGTTCGGTGCCTCCACCGCCTCCGGCGACGTTACCCGAAACGGTGGAAGGCACCTCGCTGACGCTAAAGACAGTTGTAAGTCCGTCCATGTATCCCATAAATTCCATAACTGTAAATCGCATCAATCTAAGATCAATGGTAAACACTGTTCAGCTGGTATACAAGTTTGCATTGGGACTCCTTGACAGGGCACGCCAGAGGAGTGGACACTCCTTGGCTGTTAGAAGAGACATTTTGTGGGAAGATGCTCAGAACATTTTGATACGGTCTGTACAACAGGAATGTTTCCCTGAACTCATGAACGCTTGCACCCAGGTTGTGAATGTACCAGACGGCCACAAGCTATCCAGCTTAACACCATTCATCGACCGTCACAGGATGCTGAGAGTGGGAGGTCGTCTCCAGAAATCTACAATGCCCTTGGGCATAAAGTGTCCACTAGTGGTGCCTGAAAAACACCCTATATCAGTAGCCCTGATCCGCCACTTTCACCCAGAGGTCCAGCATCAGGGTTCGTACATCACTCATGGAGCAATTCGGATGGCTGGATTCCACATTCAACGAGGCACCTCGCTCATCAAACGCATCATTTCCGAGTGCGTATTGTGTCGCAAGTTAAGGGCAAAACTCGGAGAGCAGAAAATGGCCGACCTGCCAAGCGATCGGAAAGAGGAATGCCCCCCGTTTTTCAACGTTGGCCTTGACGTATTTGGCCCCTACCAGGTAGTGGAAGGAAAGAGCACAACGCGCAGCAACTCTCAGAAAAGCTCTGGGCACTTTTGTTCACGTGTCTGGTGTCCCGTGCCATTCACGTCGAGCCCCTGCCAGCTCTCGACACATCAAGCTTTAAAAACGCGTTCCGTCGTTTCATAGCCATCAGAGGACCCTGCAAGATAATTCGCAGCGACTGCGGTACAAATTTCGTGGGTGCCCACAATCAAGACGAAGAAAACCTGTCATACGCTGATCTGCAAGCAGAGGTAAATGACAAGGGTTGTCAGTGGATTTTCAACCCCCCAGGAGCAAGCCGTCGAGGCGGAGTCTGGGAACGAAAAATCGAGACACTGAAAAACGCCATGGTGACATCGTTGGCGCGAGTGGGATCACACAACCTATCCCGAGACGATCTGTCAACATTTTTTCAAGAGGCTGCCAGCATCGTTAACAACACACCACTGTGAGGAGTGTGTTCCGACCCTAACGATCCTTGCCCTCTCTCCCCAGCGATGTTAATGACCATGAAGTCGCCGGACGACCCAGCTGGCACATTTTCGGACGCCGATCTTCTTGCGTACGGAAAGCGCAGATGGAGACGCGTACAATTCCTCGCAGATTGGTTTTGGAATCGGTGGCGCCGCTCATATCTTTCAAATTTGACATTTCGACGAAAATGGAAGAGCCCTCGAAAATATGAGGTCTGCGACATCGTACTTGTTCAGGACCGCAACACTAAACGGAATCGCTGGACCATCGGGCGCATTTCTGCGACATCCACAGGCAACGACGGGCTCGTCCGTTCTGTGTTCATCGACCTCGCATCCAGCAAAAAATCTGGGCGCAGGTCGACAATAGAGAGGGCCGTCCAAAACATAGTACCAATCCTGGAAGCACCCGGCATTTCCACATAGACTGTTGTCGTTTCCTTGGGTTGCATTTTTTCGGTCTTCGTCCGAGATGGGGAGTGCCTGACAGGTCAGGATATATAATAATCATAAATAAATTGGAATTTGTATTAGAGGAAAAAGGGACAGAGGGATACTCGTTAGCTGGCAATACCGAGACGCTGTGACGTCAGCGGCGTGCCGCCATAGCGGTGGTCTGGTCTCATCATCAAGCTACAGTACAGTGTAGCCTATAGTCAGCATCGTTTTTTAAAAACAGTGTTAAGTTCCACACCAAACCAAAAATGTAAGATATTGTGTAAAGTGTAAAACGTGATCGTGAGTATATTTAACTCTATAAGTCCGTCGACATCAGCAGTATTGTATTATCATAACTGTGAAAAGGCAGCCATAGCCTATGCAGACAGGTGGCCAACTGTGATATCCACATGTGACACTGAGGAATGCTCAGGGGGCTAGAGTCATTTAACATAATATTCTATCGCCAATTATAACTGTAGAATTTATGTGTAATACTGACGAGTATCAGTATAGGCATCCAATTTTGTGATAAATAAAATGTGATTGGTCCTTCATGCTTAATTACCAGTTTTCTAGCACAAATATAGCTGTAGAATCAATGCATATATACTAAGAAGTTTCCCTAGACAATGTTGTGTGCCTTATTGAGTGTGTTTTCCAAGTCTATGATTTTTATACATTGGGTAGAAAAGTTCCTTGGACAATTTTGTGTCCTTTATTGTAGGATATTTCTGTGTAACAGTGTCTAATGTAGACAAATGAGTTCTGGTCTACAGCAGCATTCGCGAGCAATACCCGTGCTTTGATCTGTCAATCATGGTAGTTTACTATATTTTTGAGTAAGAAATTTTGCAAGGCAATTCCATTTGTGTAGAGATACTCAGGCAGTTAAATGTGATGTACAAGATATAGTGTGTTCAACGTAGGTATAAAAGGTTTTCACACCCAACATTGGAAAGAAAAATCCTTCACACAATTTTTATATTTTAATTCAGTGTGCTCAGGTGTGATTTTTTTTTGCACAACAAACAGTGCCTGTTGCAAAATACAGGTAGCCATTCTTTTTTCTTTTGTGATGCTGAATTGCAGCACTTATATGTTTTGACACTGAGGTTGGTAAACCTCAAGTTATTTATACCTGCACCTTCAGTTAACTAGATGCTTTCCTTGTTAGAAGGTTAGAAAAATCACAGGAGCGTTATTACGCTAACCAAGTTTATTTCAGTGAACACAGTTTGGTTATAGTACAGACACCAATGTCTACATCGCAACGGCAGGCACAAGAATGGGACCGGAACCAAAGAACGCGCTGAGAAAATGGTTCTCTACCACTAGCTGACTCTAAACGCATTCTGTTACAAGAGCGTACAAGAGCGAACTGTGTTACATCACAGCGTTACACATTAACCTTAAACATACTAAAACCGAACACATTCAAGGTGGAACATTTAAACATTCAACACTCCTTCTCACATTGAATGTGGTTCTCAAAGGAAACTACACCCAGCTTACTTCTCAGCCTAGAGAACTTCTCGGCACTTAGACCCTTAGTAAATATATCAGCAAGTATATCATTCGAAGGACAATACACAAGATCAATTTCCTTAGTACAAAAGGCTACAATCCTCAACTTCATCTGAAGTTGTGACAAGGTCTGCATTAACATCTACAGGAGTAGCAACAGAATTTGCTTTATCTATGCCAAACCTAGACAACAGGGCCTTAGTATAAGCAGACTGCTCTAGCAACACCTCATTTTTAGTCTGCATCACCCCTACACCCATCCTTCAAATCTATCAGGAGCAGCTCTGTTCCTAGTTGAACGACGGAGCTCCAACTCTCCTTCTGAATCATCATGTTTTTCTTCTTGAGGGAAGGAGCAAGGAACCCACTCAATTTCTTTTGAAGGCTCCTTCTCAAATGACATAAACTGAGATTCATTAAATACCACATCTCTACTCAACAAAACCCTTTTGGCATTAAAATCATACAGCCTATATCCTCCAGTTCCACTCTAGAAAAAGGAAGTCTATGGCTCTTGCCATCACAACAATTTTCACAAAAAACATTCTCATTTCCTAGAGAACAATCAAAACCTCTAACAAGATCAAAAGACTTCAGTTTCTTCAGATTATCAAATCCTAGATGACAAAATCTCTTGTGCCACAACGGGTCATCGGAGGAGACACTCGAGCATTTTGCAGCTACATGATAGGAACAATTTAGTCTATAAAGTCTTCCTACCTTATGACCAGCAACTATCAACTCATTATTTTCATCTACAATCTCACATGTTCTTTTATTGAAATGGGTTTCCTTACCACATTCTGCATTCTGGGAACCAGAAATCAAATTGCAAGCTAGCTCTGGCACAAACAACACATTTTTGACAACACAATTCTTTACCTGCATGTTAGGCAGTGTTATTTTAAGACGCACATCTCCAACTCCAATACCTTTCAAGGCTCTACCATCGCCAATTTCAACTCTTACAGGAGAAGATAGATCAGAGTAAGATGAAAATTCACTTTGCTTGTTGCACATGTGCTGAGTAGCACCTGAGTCAACTATCCAAGAATCACAGTCAACATTACCTGTAGCAAAAGCACTAGTAAACATAGTAGTTTAACCTGTAGATGAGCTTCGTGCATCTACTGCTTTGTTTGCTTGGAATGTTCTATTTTCTGTTTTCAGTCTTTCTTCATAGACTCTACACTGTCTCTTAATGTGGCCTTCTTTACCACACTCAAAACACTTACTGAGCTTTTTGTTCCTTTTGAAACTCACTAGCAATTATTCACTGGAGTCTGAAGTCCCAGGGCCGCCTCACTGTCTTCTTTCTTCATTTAGGAGACGCTCAGTTACAACTCCCCACGCTGGTATCTTTTCATGGGCTTCAAGAGCAGTTACCAGAGTAGAAAACCTATCTGGTAGTGATGATAGCAGGATGATCACACGCTCTTCTTCTTCCATAGCATCACCAATGATGGCCAGCTCCTCAAAGAGTTCAACAAACACTTTTAGATGATCTTGCAAATTTTGACCATTTTCCAACTTCATGTTGAACAGCTATTTCTTCAGCCTAAATTTGTTTGTCCAAGTCTAAATCTCGGCGGGATTCAAACTTCCTCCGAGCCACCTCATCTGCTGTTGAGGATATAGTTTCAGTGCTGTGAACTATATCCCACAGTTTATCCTTCACAAGACACATCCTCATATGTATCTTCCATGTTGGATAATTTCTCTCGTTGAGTGGCTTCATGCAACTTTTACCACTGTTAGAGTCTGCCATGTTCTTCAAACTTGCTGCACTGTGTTAAGTCAACAAACTTCTACGTTTCCTTGTAGTTACCACAGTTTGCTTCGAGACTTACTGTGTTCACTGAAGATTTATCCTTGGAGCGTGTTCTGGGCCCATAACCTTTGTTAGAAGGTTAGAAAAATCACATGACGCTAACCAGGTTTATTTCAGTGAACACAGTTTGGTTATAGTACAGACACCAATGTCTACATCGAAACGGCAGGCACAAGAATGGGACCGGAACCAGAGAACGCGCTGAGAAAATGGTTCTCTACCACTACCTGACTCTAAACGCATTCTGTTACAAGAGCGTACAAGAGCGAACTGTGTAACATCACAGCGTTACACATTAACCTTAAACATACTAAAGTCGAACACATTCAAGGTGGAACATTTAAACATTCAACATTCCTTTCTAAATGAATTCTATTAATGCTGGTACTGTTGCAAAAGGAAATTAGCTACATTTCTAGTGTGTACACATTGAAAAGATAATCATGTATGCCATTTCAGAGGCCAGTTCTATATCAAAGTATTTAATTTTAAGTTAAATAATTAGTTCTGTAAACTTAATTTGTGATTTGTTCTCAGATCACGGCGTGTCAATAAAGACAACTTCCAACGACCTCATCATTTATCCTACGGGGCAAGCTTAAGTCCCGGACATATGCATGTGTGCGTATGTGTGTATGTATATGTATGTGTATGGGTATATGTATGTATATGTATATGTATGTATATACATATATGTATATATATATATATATGTAATTTTATACGTTATTTTTTTATTTCACGAATACATAATCCAGAAATTTATCCGTCAATGTCAGTAATTGCTTTGCTACAATAAGTGACTGTGAAACCTCAGAACTTTAGTCTACTACAGCTTTTTATCTATCTATATCAACATCTAAGTATTGAAAATTTGACACATTCACTTCTATATCTTATTTTTTTACTCTCTTTCTCTGATATGTAACGCCCGTTCATATTAAACACGATGCTCACAGATAACTGTAATAATGATTAAATTAAATCGATCATCAGCAAGCCATACCATACGATCAACCAGTAATTAGAAAATACAATTTCAATTTAATAACAATCACAACTTTATGTTTTAAGTTTTTACTCTCATAATTTTCCTTTTTCGGTCTTTCTCTGATGTTACACATCCAATTCAGTTAAATGTAATGATGTCAAATCTAATCTGTACCTAAAGAAAATATTTCGCTTATCACCTAAAATGCGTATAATATCTACCACGTCAGAATTTATATGTATCACCAATGGTTACCTCTTACGTCTGTAGCATCACATCGCTGTTCATGCTCCATTTTCAAGTTATGCGTATTAATTAATCGCGTACAAATTAAATCGTACTTTTTACAATAAATTTCCTGTATTTTTGTGATTAGGTTTTTGTAAGTTCAAGTGAGATTCTTGTTAATTTTTAATTATAAAAATTCGCTGTATTTTGTAAAACCATTCTTAGTACGAAAGAACTGTCGCTATGGTTCTTTTTTAAAAAATTTCACCCCTGAGAAGCACATCCGGATTCTGAATCGACGTGAATCTGATCGTAGCTTTTAGGAGATAACACCGTAAGTTACAGTGTCATAAAGAGAAGATTGTGTTTTTTTACAGTAAGTTTAGAATTAATTGTGTTTAGGACTTAGATATATTTCTTAGCCTCACTATATTTTTCTAGAAATATTAGGTGTAGGATTGTTCATATCATTTGTGTTAATTTTTGTATAATGTGCGTATGTGGAGACGACCTATGGTACATCCCTGAAATAACCAAGTTTTAGGACTTGTATTTTGGGATTTACTAGAACCACTTGTGGTCTTAACTAGTACTGAGAGTATTTCTTATCTAATCTTCAAATCTACCTTACTTTTGTTTAAAAATTCACCTGTTTTGTTGAGATTTTCTATTGCTCATCATTAGTCATATGTTTCTTAATTTTGCTGTTACAAGCTCTCTCTGCATTACTCCAAATATTTACTTGAAATACTTTCCTTTTACTGTTCAATTGACACAGTGAACTTCTTTTATAACCTGTTTTCTTTATTGTTCAAATTCTCTGCACACTTCCTGACTAGAAGTGGGATCTGCTGAATAGGGTGTAGCTAGACCATAAGTTGGATTACTAGATTTGACCACAGACTGAAAATTGTCTTAAATCACAAACTTGCCTTTATATTGCATTCTATACTTAGAAGTTGAGATTTTTATAAACATGTATTCAGCTTATAACTATATTGATTTCATTCCCTTGTAAAATAGATACATTTTATTTTTTATTCATTGTGTGTTGCTTACTTGGAAGTATAGAATTCTTGTTTAACAATTCCCATCCAGGTATTATTGATATATCATTCCCTCTCAATATTATTGTAGTTTTTATTGCAAATATTTTCATCTCAGGTCATATTTATCAAAATCTTAAATATCAGGGATTCCCCATAATATTATGGTTTACTAGATGATATCCGCTGAATAAAGATATCCATAATGTGCTATGTTATCACTAGTTTGTTTCCTTCATTTTTTTTACCTTATCTTGGGATGTCCATTATATTTCTGTACAATGTTTGGGATGTATTTTATTCTCGCTCTAATTAGGATGTCCTAATTATTTTGTATAGAAACTTTTGTTCATGTTAGGTTGCTATATTGTGCCTGCATCATAGCAATATTGCAGGATTATGGAAACTATCCTTGTGGTTAAAGATTTTGACCTTGCATACCTGAGCAACCTTTTCCACGAGACTCCTTATTGTCTGCTCAACAATTGTGCTCATAATTTTTAGTTAATATATGAATCAAATAATCATTTCCATCTATAGATTTAATTGATCCTAAATCAAACATTACAAATCGATTTTGTTCAGTAGATGAAACTGAGTTATTAAAACTCAAGTATCTTTTCTAGAATTCCATGTTCACTGAAGCAACTTTTGCTCAGTTTCTAGTCTTAAAAGTAGACTTTTTTATTGAGGATTAGACTCCTTGTTTATTTAGAGGGGACTTACTCTTTTATCTCTCTATAAGGTTATATTCCAGCTATATTGAATATTTTGAGATTGGACTGCCTTACTACTGCATTTCATTCTGATTAGCCTGGCCATTGCTTAGGTTTGCTACGGGTAATGCTTGTGTTTGTTTATGTTTGTGAAGATGTGAAAATTAAGCTCAACCTGTTGAATGTTTAAATGTTCCACTTTGAATGTGTTCAACTTTAGTGTGTTTAAGGTTATTGTGTAACGCTGTGAAGAATACTCTAGTAACAGAATGCGTTTAGAGTCAGCTAGTGGTAGAGAACCATTGTCTCAGCGCGTTCCCTGGTTCCGGTCCCATTCTTATGCCTGCTATTGCGATGTAAACATTGGTGTTTGTACTGTAACCAAAACTGTGTTCACTGAAATAAACCTGGTTAGCGTAATCACGCTCCTGTGATTTTTCTAACCTTCTAACAAAGGTTATGGGCCCAGAACACGCTCCAACGATAAATTTTCAGTGAACACAGTAAGAGTCGAAGCAAACTGTGGTGACTACAAGGAAACGTAGAAGTTTGTTGACTTAACACAGTGCAGCAAGTCTGAAGAACATGGCAGACTCTAACAGTGATAACAGTTGCATGAAACCACTCAACGAGAGAAATTATCCAACATGGAAGATACATATGAGGATGTGTCTTGTGAAGGATAAACTGTGGG
>VCRD01007856.1:0-19606 GCA_006783055.1 Trinorchestia longiramus
CTAAAACAAAAGTATTGTATGGGCATTCAATAACTTTTTTCAGGGGGAAATATGCACCCGTACGGGTCGCCCCCATATACTGTACTGTACTGTACGAAATACCTTTTTTTTAAGAAATTTAAAAAAAATACTATCTTAACTAGGAAAGCCACTTGGGTGGATGCCATAGTTAACACAATATTTGAAGTTGATTTTGTACCCATTGCAGTTGCTCTGACATCGAAACCTGAATTTTGGCAAATATAATGCCACTAGTAGTACGACTTGCCCCCACATCACCCTATATGCATGTGTATATGTGTGCATATGTGTATGTGTGTGTATGTACATACGTGTGATATGTGCATGTACGTATGCATGTGTGCGTATGTATGTATGTGTATATGGATATGTATATGTATAGGTATGTGTATGTGTATGTATGTATGTATATATATATATGTACATATATATATAATATTTTACGTTATTTTTTTACTTATCGAATGCATAATAAAAAAATTTATCTGTCAATGTCAGTAATTGCTTTGCTACAATAAGTGACTGTGAAACCTCAGAACTTTAGTCTACTACAGCTTTTCTTATCTATATCAACATCTGAGTATTGAAAATTTGACACATTCACTGTTATATCTTATTTTTTTACTCTCTTTCTCTGACATGTAACGCCCGTTCATATTAAACATGATGCTTACAGATAACTGTAATTATGATTAAATTAAATCGATCATCAGCAAGCCATACCATACGGTCAACCAGTAATTAGAAATTACAATTTCAATTTAACAACAATCACAACTTTATGTTTCAAGTTTTCGCTCTCATAATTCTCCTTTTTCGGTCTTTCTCGGATGTTAAACATGCAATTCAGTTAAATGTAATGATGTCAAATCTAATTTGTCCCGAAAGAAAATATTTCGCTTATCACCTAAAATGCGTATAATACCTACCACGTCAGAATTTATATGTATCACCAATGATTACCTCTTAAGTCATCATTGAAAAAGCGAAGTTTCATTTGTTTCCCCATGTATATTTAACTTTCATTGCGTGATGTGAATGTTTACGTATACCCGTAGGTACTGCTGTTCTATCATCTATGATACTAAGCATAGAATACCGACCACTTAAAGATTTTATGATTAGGCATTTTTAAAAACCAATGCTGTTACATTTCTTATGTGCTAACTTTATTGGAAATATACGTTTTTTTGCTAGATTAGGAAGCAGTCAGTTAATGAGAAAAATTCAACAGTTAATGAATTATTAGACTAAATTTTTTTTAGCGAGGCAGCGTATACGTGTAATTTTTTTTCGTTTTATGATACAATTTGCATTATACTTTTTAAAACATCGTCGAGGAAACTTTGCCTTCGTAATCTGTTGACCGTAAAAGTTTAGCACCGTAAATATATTCCTTCCGAATATTTCTGGAATATTTGAGTAAGATATTTGTTGTGAATTTGATTCCAATTCGGTGTATAACACAATGATCAAATCAATATATCGTATCTTCGGTATTTAACTTCTCAATAATACTGGCCTAAATTTCTAGAACGTGCTGAATTGTGTCATGGACTTATTTTAAATACAATTTGATCACCAGTGCGCAGAAGATAATCGTTTTTTCCATTTCATCGCACTAGTTTCAAACCATCGTGCCAGAATGCGAAATGATGTGAGTATACAACACTGGCGGCATTGCTCTCGTGAGTTATTTATGATAAAACAAAATGTATACAAAACACCGCAAAACAAGTTATTTTCCCCTACATATCAAACCCTACATTAAGCTTTTCCAATGAGTGAGGTATATGTGTACATATATCACGATCACACCATGAATTCACAAAAATTATCGAAGTGAAGAAACAGAGTAAAATTTACGCTTATGAGTTTCCGTTTTAAATGAAGTTGTGATTACTATTGAAGTGTCCGAATGAATTTGTACATCAAGACAGACCAGTTCTGCATCTAGAGAGCAGAAAGATTAATTTTTCTTAGGTGGTGGCTTGGAACATACGGTTGTATTTAGGCTCTGTAACGGATCTTAAAATGCACAGCAAAATCTCACCCAATGTACGAAAATCGAGCTGAAGGGTTTTATGTACATGCTCTCAGAATTCGGTAAATTGTGTTTCAGTTTCTTCATTTTGAATGAGTCGTTGTTGAAAAAAGGTTATGTGATATCAATGAGGAGCATATATTTATTTGTTTAATATTATCGAAACATGGTCCTCGATGTAATGACACAAAAAAATTTAGACGACAACTAGGTTTTTCATGTTTAGCTGCACACATCGTAACAGAGTTACATGACGCCACTGACAACACTGTTACCACTTTCAGTCACTGCCAGTGTTCGAATGACTGTCAGCACTCCTGCAAGTAAGAGGAAGACTGCATGTAGCGGTGACCTCTTCCTCCAAGTGGTCGTAGCGGTTCCTAATGAGTGACGATCCGTACTCTAGCTAAACGATGGAAAATCATTGCAACTGCAAGCGAATGTAGATCATGCGCAACTGCATCTATCCATATACGTCTAGTGAAATGGAAGAACAATTGATGTATATTTTCTATGTGCAGGCCTTCTACCTTCTACTGCTGATGATGATGACTAAGGGAGTCGTACTAACAAAATGCATTGTGTAAATAGGATAAGGAGTCTGCTATCGTACATCAAAATTGAACATATAGCAAGGACACCAGCCGTGAGATCATCCCTTGTCTATAACACACCGGAAACATATGCATCTAACGGTTCAGAGTAATAAAATGAAAATGAGCACAGGCATGAAGGAAAAATGACACCCACGCCATTTGAGCAAATTCTGCAGTGTTCTGGTAGGCTGCGAATTCCGAATCCTACTAAAGCAACAACATAACAACGCATGGATGACAAACATGCGTTAAAGGTTCTTGAGGTGTTTGAATTTGGTTGAAAGGTCGTGTTTTATTTTCGTACATTAAAATGCTATTCAAGGAAAGCTATGAAAGTGCGATCTATGGTTAAAATTCTGTAAATGACAGTGCAATAGTTCAGTGCTGTATTTGTTACGAAGAGTAAACTACTAAATGCACTCTAAAAATTCTAAAGACTAGTAACCCGTACGTGAAAAAATTGACTTGTTTTATAATGAATTTTTTTCTTGATTCGATAGAGTCTGATATCAGAAATGTCGCATGCCATGCTACGCATTCACTGATATAGATATTGAAAAAGAAGACAGATATTCATTCGCTTTTCAATTGGTATTTTCTATTAAGGTAACACCCACCTATTGCGTCACCCTCCACGAACGGGCTTGGGTAGACTGGGGTTCGAGCGCTCATTGGGAGCGGCAACAAATGTTAAGCAAGTTAATTAGTCTACAGTTCCTATCGTAGGAAACTAACTTATCATTCCTGAAAGAAAAGAAAGAGATTAGAAGAAAATTGGTGCGTAAATAAAGTTGACCGAGGAAATTCCGTGACGCATGTACAATTTTGACCGCATCGACGTTCATTTAACTTTGAAAACAAGTTAAATCAACTTAGAAACTAATTTTCTTTCTTGTTCCTTTAAGCTTTAGCGAGATTTGAAAAACTGTTTTACAGAATCATAAAGACCATATTTATAAAATAATTTACTTTAGATTCTTTGTAAATGTCAGATTATCTGGTTAAATGACTTATACATACAACGGGGTTTCGTATACAATAAACCGGATGTGCGTATATTTATCAGCCACGACATAATACTGTTTTTCTAAAGCATGCTTCCAAAAATAACATTTTTTTATTTCTAAGGCCAACGCGTTTATTCATTCAAAAGCTGTTTAAAACTTTCAACACAGAGTTATCAGTTAGCGAAGCTATAAATACTTTCAAATTAAAAAAAATTGTGATTTCTTTTTTGCGATGCATGAACATACTTTATTTGAGCCAATATATGCAATTTACAAAAAAAGATTGTCAGCCTGATCAAAAGAAAATGGCATAAGTTTAATAAATAAAGCTTCAACGTATACAAAAGTGGGACAACAATTGCTTGTTCTACTACATAGTATTAGGAAACCAGAAGCAGTAAAAAAATAAAGAATTTAAAATTATTTCATTTAATTAATTTTTTTGAATAGTTATTATTTTGTTATTTTTTAGGATTATTTCATTCCAGAAAAATCCGAAATGATCAGAAAATCATAAATTTAAGGGTTTTGGGTACTCACACTCTCACATACTCTTTATTACAAATAATTAGCAATACAGAGCGCTCAAACAAAATACCGCTCTACAGCATACCGGCATACCGAGAATCCTGGTGACCATGGAAATTTTGTACGACCTTGCGTGCCCCCTGCCTCTTTCCTCACCAGACCTATTAATGTTCGGTATTGACAAATGCGTTCCTAGAAGCCAGACTTCTGTTTTGACTACATATGTTTCAACGCCCGCCATTGTTCCCTCAAATATTTGCTTATGCCTGAACGGTAGATTTTCGATCATCTACTTGGATAGTTACTCATTTTTACCGTTTACTCAGTTTTTTTCGAGTGCGAGGGTTTGCCTCGAGTTAAAATGTACTCGTTAAGGTATTGGAGGACTGTGCAAGCTGTCATAGTACATGATCGTTACACCAAAGAAATTAAAGTGCACCCAGCGATATATAAAAATTTCGTAGTACTCTCCGTTTTGACACGTGGTCACTTTTTCCTAACATTTATTTCTATCTCTATATAAAAAGATATTGAATGAACAAATAAAGTATAATTCCGGACTTCTCGATCCCAACAACGTGGATAGTTTACATAGATCACGTCTGAGTTGAGGCCCCAATTTCATATCATAAGAACCCGACGATTGTACATATAACATTGGTACTTTTGAATGCAAAAAAAATTGAGCAGTAATTTTACTGAAGCTTTGAACCATAATATTTTTTCTCTGCAAAGCTTTGTTAAAGTTTATTAAAGAGCAAGAAACATGTCTCGAAAGTATTATCATCCCGGTGCTGAACTTGGAAACTAGATAAATGGCACGGGTAGCTACATATTATAGTATTATCCTACCATCACATAGTCGCTCCTGTATTCTCTAGCATCCGCAATGTTGTTTCATTTACACCATGTCCACATTAAACAATTTCAATAGTACAGTCTGAGAACACTTCCAATTTATATGTGAAAAGAGCACTCTCGTTCCTAATTTAGAAGTTATATCCCAACACAACACAATGTCATGAACATTCGATATCCCAAACTCATTACATTGGAGTCCTGAACTAAATTTCACGCATCAGTTCTGTGTTTTAAATAACTCAGAATTTGTGATATACCACTTCTATATTTAGCAAGCATTTGCGAGCTCTTTCTCGATTTACCTATTTGAGAAGATTTACAATATACCCATGAACCCGTGGTTATAATCTTTCCCATGTTTATGATGGGACCAAGGTAGAAACGTTATCGAAATCTAAGATTTTTCAGAAGAATTTACGTATCCTTTCAGAAAGGTTCACACTTTAGTTCTTGTTTTGATTCACTTGGAGCGTTTTAACTACCTCTAGTTTTTTTCGGAAGGCGAATACACTTGAGGTTTTCCTCCCACTCTCCGTGCGAACCAATGTTTGTCTGTTCAGAGCGCACAGGCTAAGCTGCTCGCAGAGGCAGTGTCAGCTACACACAAAAGTCCACAGTCGATCGATGCCCCAGCGTTGCTTCAGGGCACTGCTCCATTAGGGCGAAGTTCCGTGAGCTTCTCTGTTATAATCCATAAAAGTGAGGAGTTATTACAAGAATCAGGCACGAACACTAACAGAAAGCGCAGTTCAGGACTAGCTACAATATAATTTTTGAAGTGCAGTGAATTCAGTAATTTGATTTTGAAAGCTTTTCGTGAACCTAGCATCTGATTTCTACACCTGTTTATTATACTTTTTTCGAACGGAGCAACAAAAACATTGTCGTAGAAATGTTATGAATAAATTAAACTTACTCACAGGTTTATTTCTGAGAAATCTATTCTGCAAGGGAAGACTTTAGGCCACAAACACATTTTTGAGTAGAATCCAGAGAATAAAGATCCTGTGATCAGGACTGCAAGGGGTCCATAGAACATTAAACCATAAACGTGGTACCAATTGAGTTACCACCTTGAAGCAATGACAAAAATTTCGGTTCATAAAGTGTTCTTTACCTGTATACAGTGAGGGGCAAAATAATACAACACGTTGATTAAATCGCCAGATTGCACATTTATAGACCACCAACAATTACGAAAATTGGACTATATATAAACAATAGTATAAAAAAGTTAATAGTATATCTAAAACCCACAAATATTTAATAGAATAAATATATAGGAACATGTATAATAAATACATGAACAAAAGTTTACAACACATTTCAGGATATTCATACATTAATACTTCGTTGCATAGCCCTTATTATTAATTGTGGCTTCGAGACGTTTATAGTAGTTCACTATCAGTCTTTTATAAGTTTCGGGCGTAATCTTATTACATTCTTCAACATAAATTTCTTCGAGTACAGTGATGTTATTGGAACCTCTCTTCGGAATCTTCAATTTCAATTCCCTCCACAAGTTTCAGATCGGATTCATGTCCGGGGATTGACTTGGCCATTCTAAAAGGTTTATCTTATTCATCTTCAATCATTCCTTGGTTTCGTTTGCAGTATGCTTTGGATCGTTGTCTTGTTGGAATTTCCATCCACGTTTCAATTTTAATAAACGAGCTGACGGTAGGAGTTTCTCTTCAAATATTTCACGATATTTGCTGCCATTCATGGTTCCTCCAATGATGTGAAGTTTACCTACCCCTGATGAGCTGAAACATCCCCATACCATGATTGAACCACCTCCAAACGTAACAGTGGGTATGGTGCACTTTGGTTTATACTCTTGATTTCGTTGCCTCCAAACAGGGTTTGTGCTGTTTCTCACAAATAGTTCGATTTTGGTTTCATCTGACCACAGTACTGAGTTTCAAAACGCTGCTGGCTTGTTCAAATGGACGTTGGCATACTTCAGCCTGGCCTTGAGGTGACGTTTGTGGAGAAGAGGTGTCCTACGAGGGGTGCAGGAGCGAAAGCCTTCACGGCGTAGTGCCCTGCTGATCGTGTGGTTGCTGGCTCCGATCCCAGATGCCTTGAGATCATCCTTCAATTCTTCACGAGTAGTTTGAGGCCTCTGCACTACTGTTCGGGCCAATTTTCAAACAGCACTGTCGTTAATCTTCCGTGGACGGACAGTTCGAGGCTTGCTGAGAGTCGTATTCCAGCATTTCCACTTGCGTATTATACAGCGTGGCGCATAAGTAACGCACCATTTTAAAAAATTAATAATAAATAAACTATGAAAGGTGTAACGATGGGGATAATTGTAAACGATAGAGGAACTCTTAAAGTTTATTTGCATGTCGTATCCTGTCTACAGATACCCAGTGTTTATTGCGGTAAATAAATCTTTAAAATTTACCTTCAAAATGGTGCGCTACACGAAAGAACAACGAGCAAAAATTGTTGAACTCTACTTTTCATGTAATAGTTCAATTATTGCAGTGCAGAGAAGTTACATGAACATTTTTAATGATGGAAGAAGTTCTGATAAAAATTGCATAAAAGCAATGGTCTCTAAATTCAAAGAAACCGGATCAACAGTAGACAAACGGCGCTTTGGAAGGCCGCGAACCGTTAGAACTTATGTGTTTTTATCAGGACTTCTTCCATCATTAAAAATGTTCCTGTAACTTCTCTGCACTGCAATAATTGAACTTTTACATGAAAAGTAGAGTTCAACAATTTTTGCTCGTTGTTCTTTCGTGTAGCGCACCATTTTGAAGGTAAATTTTAAAAATTTATTACCGCAATATACACTGGGTATCTGTAGATAGGATACGATATGTAAATAAACTTTAAGAGTTCCTCTATCGTTTGCAACTATCCCCATCGTTATACCTTTCATAGTTTATTTATTATTAATTTTTTAAAAGGATGCGCTACTTATGCGCCACCCTGTAGTTCCAACCGAGGCTATAGGAACACACAGTTGTGCACTTATCTTCTGATATCCCAAACCTTCATTATAGAGTATCACACTACGTTCGCGAAGATGTTAGCTGATGACCTTATTCTTACCCATGCTTACGACTTTTCAGAACGAGAGCTGCTGTACCAATGACACGTTATTAGAGATGAATGCTGACGAAAGTTTGGTTGACAAATAATAGAATGTATTAGAACATTTTGGAATAATCCTACAATAATTTTCATGTATGATATCGAGAAAGAAGCTGGGTATTGTAAACTTTTGTACACGTATTTATTATACATATTCCTAAATATTTTTTCTGTTAAATATTTGTGGGATTTAGATACATTATTAACCTTTTTATACTATTGTTTATATATAGTCCAATTTTCGTGATTGTACGTGGTCTATGAATGCGCAATTTGGCGATTTAATCAACGTGTTGTATTATTTTGCCCCCACTGTATATAAATGTATGACAACAATATAGTGAGTGATGGATCAAGAACATCAGAACGCGTGAATATTTTCGGAAAACTTTCACAGTGAAATTGCATAAATGTTTTCAGTCCCTAAAAAAGTGTCATGATAGGATAGTGATATCAAGGAATGACTTCACAGTCGCAGTCAACATCTCACAGAATAACATTCGACGAGGTCTTACAAAAAGCAGCGTCGTATTTGATGCAAATGTGTTGAAGACTATCTGGACATACGTTTTCAATTTCATTAAATAAATTTCAATTTGTTTGAACTAATGAATTCCCTAGTCGCAGAGTAGCATTGTATCATACATACTAACGTGGTTTTCTAACTGCAAAAGTATATTTTATTTTTGTAAGGTTCAAGAGAACGTGTGGATGACGTGCAGAAGACGTACATGGAGCAAAAATACAATTATATCAAAGGTGCGGAGGATACGTAAAGGCATTCCGTTATAATATCAGCTAATTTGCTGTGCAGAATCCGGGGTTCTTAAAACGCAAAATCGATGTTTGAATTATCTTGTTTTTCTCTCGTGGCCTTGAAACTAGCAGCAATCTCTTTATAATTCGTATTCGAGTCGTTGCCTAGACACATGAAATTCTGCTAAATCCTGTAAACAGCATGCATTCACTGAAGTAGTGTTGAGTGATCTCTGCCCTTCCAATGATTTATAACTTTTATAGAATACCATTTAGTATGGACATCAGGCGTTAGACAGTACATAATCACGGTTTCAGAATTTTGTTTCTTTTTTGAACTTCCCTGAGTTGACGTTGGGCAGTGTATGCATGTGTTCACCCAAATACCATGTATTCCAAACATGTACGATAACCTGTACTTTGGTCGCTGCTAAGTTCTTAAATGTCATATTTTAGGAGGCATTAACTGTACTTCAGAGAAATACTTTCGCGTAATAGAATGCTGCGATAAAAACACTACTTACTCTAATTAAAAAGTTTTTCATCATCTCAAAACGAGTTTAGTACTGAATTGAAATAAAAAATCTTCTAATAATATTAGTATTAGTGGGCTTTGTAGTTACTGAAGATGAATAACATGAAACTGCTTACCTACAGACAAATAACAATCAATAACGTTGGCTCCTGTTCCATTAGGTGGCTTGTTTAGTACCTTTCCCTGCAAAAATGAGCACGATAGCAAAGTATTCCATGTACGTATGTACACATTGAATAGTCGAACATGAAGACAGAACGGTATAATTTTATTTAATTGGGCCATCAGTTTTTAGAGCCATGATGCATATCTGACGGGAATATCTACGCAACGTGGATACAAGCGTTTGCTTCCTGACAAGTCGACTGAGTTAGAAAGATGGTGGTGCCAATGCAGCTCTAGAAACAGCGGCACGTCGAGCGACTACAAGCAGATCTTGCCTTTGCTGTTGCATCCAGTCTTCATTTATTCACAGCTGGCAACCGACAACAAAGCGTTGAGATCAATCCTTTGGAGTAGAAGTTGGTAATTAGAGATTAAAAAGGTAAATTTACCTCAACATGACTACAAATCTCTTGGTTTGCATACCGCGCCTACATAGTCAGTTTTAAAAGAATGATACTGTTCGTCGTATTTTATGTATATTCAGCGTTATATATGATGTATATACATTTTGAACCGATGTATATCATTCAACTTTCAAGTTATGAAAATTTGTAAATTGTCGGGGTTTGTGATTGTCAAACAAAATGTATTGCTTGTTCAAATACATATACAGTGTTAGTTGTTCACAGTAGAAAGCTATGAGGTATGAGAAACGTTACTGAAGATACTAATGCAAGTTTTGTGAACCTAGTTGGCCAATTCAGCTACAATTTTTGCACTGCATATATGTCATGAAGAACGAACTGTTAAGCCCACTTCCTTACAATGAACACTAATAGCGTGTCAGGACACTGCTGGCAAGGCCTTCTTGTTACTTCGAATATTGTCTTCACTCATAAATTATTCAAACAAAAAGTCTAAGCCTGGCACCCGATGACATTTATTTCAGATCAGATCTTTCCTGAGTTTAAAAATTTCTATAGTTCTTGGTATGCAGGACATTGTAAGGCATTTTAGGCCCTGAAAAAGCGAACATGGAACTGGAATTCTGGAGATAAATTGCTACAATGCAATGTAACAAATCTATAACTATGCAGAAAGTAAAAGAAAGTTCACTTTCTGTGAGCTCAGTCCGAGTGAACTGGAAGCGTGAGAGGACGACATGCAGAGCTTCAGTACGGGTGAAATATTCACGCTGGTCGTTTTAGGATTGATTGAGCTTTTATAGATCGACCTCATTCTCAGTACGAACGGTCCGTGAGGAATTCAGCTCGTTGATGCACGATGTTCTAGAAACGGAAATCAAGCACGACTACAGGCTTGATAAATTGGGAGTGTGCATAAATCTATTTCGAAAAGGAAATTAGCCCAAACCACACCGAATGATATTCCGCACATTCAATTAATAACTGTAATCCTTAAACTTAGCCAAAATAAATTTTGGATACAAAATAAATTACATTTTCGCTACACATAATTATAAATTTATACAAGATTGTGTTCACATTGTTTCTGGAACAAATGCAATTCTCAACCTCAGGTCTCTGAATTATGCGGGGATTTTCATTTGTTTGTTTGAGCTGCATTTTGAAAATTAACAGATGCAAAGCAATAATCATGAAATGATCACGTCTTTTTATCCCATAAGAAGTTTTTATATTTTGAATTAGGGAAATCAATGACCAAATTTTACATTTTAATGAAATTTAAATGTCAATGTAGTTCACATCATTATACAAGATTTTTTCTTTCTGGTCACAAGCTCTTTGATTGCATTAGTGAAAAATTCATTCCGTTTCGAAGAGAAGAATTTTGAAATGTCAGTTCGAATTTCCTCATAGTTTTTGAGAGTCAATCCATTCAAAAGATTTTGTAAGCTTCAGAATAAAAAGGTTGTTTGAAGTAACAAGGTCGGAGGATTTTTCGACTGACGCTGCAAAATTCTCTCTATGTGATGTTAAGAGAAGTTTGTCATCAAACTCATTTGGACGTCCTATACGAGCTTCATATCCATGTGTTGAAACGTCCCTAGTTAAATTTTCCATGCCTTCCTCAACGAGTTCTTTCGATGAGGCTGTACCAAAGTACCACAGCTAATGACGAGACAAAGCTTAGACAAGCCACCAACTAATGAAAGCATTCATTGATTTCAATCTGACTTTAGCTCTTCATTGATCACTCACACTTTGTAAAGGATTAACAAAAATTCGATGAGTAACATTGAATGTAATCGTACTAAGAGGCAAACCTTCAATGTGGGCGAAATAAAAGCTACTAAAATTCAATGTTTTACCATCATTTCGAGCCCTGACTCTTAACTTCGAGCTTACTTTGCCAGAAACATCGATCAAAGCCGGCTTCTAATGAGAAACTAGTCCAGGAATAATGAATTATACTATTGTGTATGCCGTATGCTTTATATGCATGTCGTAATAATGACGGGGTGGCAATTCATAGTGTAAACATGCAAAGTGAACGTAAATTTTCTTCATATAACTATGCAAGCCTTGTTGATGTTGTGAATACTTGAAAATATTAACAGAATAGAGCCATACCTGTACGTAAGAAACACAACTTGTGCACTACTGTTGCATCTGTTGATAATGTGGATTTAAATTATATTAGAGATAATAAATTCCTCTAAATACCTGTTGACAATGTAAACACTACATTATTAAAAAAAACTTATATATTATATCTGAGGAATATCTCATGCACACATCAAATTGAACCTTGTTGCCTCCGAGATCACAGATTACAGAGAATTTAATGAATTCCTTTTTATGTACAGTGGGAGCCATAGCTTTCCATCACGTTGCCAAAAGATTTAATTACAACACTTGCACAACTCCAAACCAAATTTAAACAGCTTATGTAATTTCGTACAATGAACTGAAATTCAAGATTGCATTGCAAAAAAATTAAGTATAGATATTCTAATAATATAAATTTTGAGGTAATATGTCCAAAAAAATCTGATACACTAACAAAAATCAGCTAGTATCTGGTGGTATAACCTTTGTTTGTTATAAGAGCGTAGGATAATTATTCATTTAAGGTTTTGCAAATAGCTGCAAATATTTTGGACCACCCTTCTCTCCACACTCTCTTTAAATCTGTTAGATTTCTCAAGTATCTTTTCTAAACTCTTAGTTTGAATTGTTGCACGAAGTTCTCAACGGGTTTGAGGTCCGGTAATAGATTTGCCACTGAATCAACTTCATTCATTTCTTCTGAAACCACGATGATGTCTCTTCGACCGTATGTTTAGTATCATTCTTTTGCTGATACGTCCATCCTTTTGCACTCTTTTGTCCAACAACTTTTTTGTTGCTCACACATTGACATTACTGTCAAGAATTTTGCAGTACTGTACATTGCAACATTCATTGTGCCTTCAACAATAATCGCATGCAGTTTGCCAGTACCAGCCGAGAAAAAACAGCTAAATACCATTATATTGCCTCCGCTAAACTCAACAGTTTGGATGGTATTCTTGGGACTATTTACAAAGTATTTTTCATTGAGACGTGGCTAACATTGCAGTCCAAATAGCTTAATCTTCGGACTAGTCAGACTATAATACAGTGTCCTAAAACTTTCCTGATTTCTTCTTCATATAATCGTTGGTAAAATTCCGGGAATTTTTAATGGTAATTGGCTTCAACGAAGCATTTCTTGATGTTCCAGAATGGAGCCTTTCGTCTTGGAGTAAGTTTCTAACTATGTTCTTGAAAATCTGTCCCTGCGGCATCGAAATTTTTCTAAAGTTCAGATCGAGTTATTCGAAGGTTCTGCTATACCCTGCTGGCAATATTTCCAGCCATACGCTCTGAAATTTTCAAAATTTACCGACATTTGACTGACAAGATTTGAGGTGACAAATCGTATCACCAGTGGTTGAAATTGGTACTTTTAGTTTAATTAGAATTCTTTTAGAAGCCAGATTTTTATTGCAAAGTGCAACATTATGCTCTGGTGCGTTTTGACAGTTCTTTAGATTTTACCACAATATGATTAAGGAAAGATATACTGCGTTCCTAATCATGCAACCATCAAGAAATGAATGAGAACATCTGTTACTCCTAAACAACTACGGATTTTCATCTAGATTTATTTAGATGTTTTTCCTCATTTCACTCCTTTAAAAATTTCAGTAATAGTTTGATTTCGTTTAAAGTTATGTTATTGGTAAGTCGCACACTTTATTACATGTTGGTTCAACATTTTTATTAACAGAATGTTCTTACCTTATTTTTCCTGCAATACCTTTTTAAATTTAAATTCATCGTACAAAAATTCACAAGTTACTCAAGTTTTATTTGTTTTGGAGTTAGAAACTAAATCTTTAGACAACGTGATGGATATTCATTGCATACACTGCACGTGCTTAAATACACGCACTGGGCTTTTATCAATTGAATATTCAAGGTTAATTCTTTGATCAAGTTGCATTGGGTATTAAGAAAAGCATCTTTACCTTCTATACACACTGTGCTAGTGGAGTCGGCGTCCCAAGACCCGTACATGTTCACGCTCTGTGCAGTCTTCTTTAATGTGCTATAAAACCTGTAAACCATGCCAGGAGAACGTGCTGTAAAAAGAGAAGAAAATCATACCATGCAGTTTATTAAACAAAGAAAATGTATCGAGGACTCCCTGACAAGATAATGACCGCTCCAGGCTGCCTTATGCACGCGTGGCATGCAATCTAGTGCCAACAAACTAGTGAGGAAGTGTAGAAATAATTGCAAATTAATGAAGTAAAAAGTTCCAGAACTCGTGGTGTGAATTTTATACACTGATTTTATTTTTATGCTATTTATTCTATACAAACATAGCAACTTGAATGATTACAAATTTGGCACGAACAATTTTGCAGTGGGGATAGGACTTCATACCGAAAGGCCCTTAATAAGAGACCTTACTTCAATAATTTCACATGAGAAATAGGATTAAGAGACTCTGAGGTCATAACTTCGTGGTGAACAGAGAACAAAGCCAAGCAAAGTCCCGGTAATTTTCCTAGGACCTGAAATTATGTGATTTTACAATCTCGTGTGCACCGGTCGATAGAACACTACACTGTACCGTACACCACAAGGAGGAACTCAAAAATTCGCAAGTTTTACTGTTATACCATTTTAAACGTTCTGCGTTCAAACCATGATGGTTAAGGGATAGAAGTTCTCGTGTAAAGTATGAATAAAGAGTGATAGGAGGTAGACAAGGATAAAATACTGGTGAACGACACGCAAACTTAAAATATCCAATTGCATCTTTGCTATTGTGCTGAGTTTATGCAAAGTATAATACTTGAAAAGCGCGTATTTTACATGAAATTAGGTAATGTGCCAATAAAAAAGTCGTCTGTTACAGTACAATTCTATTTATAAAAATTATCATGTCGACTTCACTTCTATGAATTTCTTTAATTTTTAAAACGTTCCAAAAATGAACAAATAACGCTAAAAAATTTCTAAACAGCGTTTGTTTCGTTAAATTCGTTCAATTATTGGGTATAACCCATAATTCTGCAAGTGTGAAAAGCAATTGACATTCTTTTTATTCCTAGCCCTGGCGTATTTATCAATGTAACTCAATTTCAATAATTTGGTAAGATTCTCATTAATGCAATATTTTTGCTCAGACGACAAAAGTAATGAGTTTCACGTGAATTTTACTGGTAAACAAATTAAGGAGCTGCATTTTACTAACATGGCAGAAAACTCTGCACTCTGGTTTTATTACTTTAGCACAGGTTGATGAAATATTTTTGGAAGCGGCAGAAGACTTTTTCATTTTCATGTTAAATGTTGTTAAAAAATGTTGTTCAAATAACTTTGCCGTTTTATCTTTGACATAACTTTGCTGTTCCTGATGTGTTTCTTGTAGTAAAAGCAGACTGCTTTACAATACTGACTCGAGACATAGAAGGGCATCCCAGTTATTACTTCGACGAGGAAACGTGCTAGTCTTGATTCCCCAACATCCAATAGCGTGTTTAAAGTATAACAACTATTAATTTTAAGTTGTATCCGACTGCTTTAACACGTTAAGTGTAGTTACCTAGCCGGTGCAAATCTTTACTTCGTACATACAGTCACTAGAAAACTTTGAAAAAAATTACAGAACCTTACCTGAGTGACCCACCGGTGGGTCACTTTGCACTTAACGTGTTAAGAATTAGTTTTACTCAAAAGAAATGAAACTGAGTTTTTTCATAACTCTCAAATAACATTAAGTTTTCTCTTTACGCATCATAAATCTAGCACAGTCAATATAAAGTTACAACTTTAACTCTTGGTACAAATTTTAGCAGTTTTGCTCAAAAAACCTATTTAGTCCGTCTCATGTGTTGTCACTTATTTGCATTAATTTTCATGTACAATTTTAGGGCAAAAATGTAGTTTTTTGGCATGGGAACATTGCAGATCTCACTTGTTTGAATTAATTACTGAGGAACGGATGTGCAATGAAGAACCTGTGTGAGAATTCAATTTTACTAAGCATGTATAGGAGCTCCATGTCAATAATTACTTGTTGAACAAAATGTAAAAACATTACTAGCAACATATTTTAAAATTTGGAACTGGAAATTTATCTACAAGTATTCATTATTGGAAAAGTTGATTAACATAACAGGTATCACACTTCACACTAACTAATAGTGTAAGAGTAATATTGTTGCAAAAAAACGGTAATAGTTTTGTATGCTAAGATCCTCCAGGCACACAGTACGGAGAATGCCATTAGTTATGGATGCTTTGTGAAAGTTCTCTTTTATACGTAAAGGCTGGTGTGGATGACCACAATGTGTACTAGACACACATTGGAGTGGGGAGATAGAGTGGGAAGAAGCACGTCATTTTGAGTGGCAAACTTGTTAAAATCTTCACATGGGTAAAGAAAAAATGCATTTGAGAACGATATTTTCTCGTAGTTATTAGGGTTTAAAGTCTGGAACGATCATTCGACACGATCGTCAAAGTTTTTCGTTAAAAAACCTCAACCAAGATGACCAGGGCATTGGTGCAAAAAGTACGACACAATGAATCAAAAAAGAATCAATGGCCTGTCGACTCGAACTCGAAGTAACGCTAACAATGTCAAAAGTCTTGAGAGATAACGATTGATCAGAGTGCACCTTCAAACTTAAATGATTAAATAATCTTAGAGCAACGACTCTCAAATCGAACAACATTTCTTTGAATCATTTACCTGATTGTTTGGACCATCAATTTTATCTGCAAAACAAAGTCGATTTGTAGCTTCTTTCTCGATTGTAAAAAATTTCAACGAACATTTTAATTTTTAAATATAGATGTAGGAGTTACTTCCTATGATTGAAGGATGTTTGCTAGTGTCAGATGGAGGTACTCAACGGTATGAAATGTAAACATTCTCTCAATGAGAACGTTTACTATTAATCATTCACGTGTAAATCAATGTTTTATAACTATAATGTTTTTCACAGTATGTTGAAAGGAGAGGGAGATTTTCATGCAGTGCGAGTAAATTTTAATGGAAGATTCCAGGTAAAACTCATTCTAGTCAGTGTGTATTTCTGTGTTTCATTGATTTGGAGTCCAAACTTTTTGAGCCCACGCGTAAAATTTGATCTAAAGCCTCAATTCGTGTGATGTGTCAGAAACATGCATGACTACGCTAGAGGTCAAGGCCGATGGGTGAATATTGAGTTTTTCTCGTACACCACTTGCTTGATTCTACAAGTTGATGGTGCTAGTGCGCCAAAAAATGCCTGTAATATTACTCTGCAGCAGCGATTTTTAAACCTTATTAAAGTATATTGAGAACTGAACTGTAGAAAAAACTCTCAGAACTTTCTCGTTCATTAATCGGTAAACTTTTCGGCAACGCCATTTTTATTTGAACTTGCCAGTTTGATTGATCCCTTTCAATCAAATAGAAGTGGTTCTTAGAACCAACGAACAATTGAGTTTGTTCTTAAATTACAGTATAGCGAAACATGAAGAAATCAAGCCACAAAACGAGTTTATTAATGAATTGCAGGATTTAAAACCAATCGTGATTCATCTTCTACCAAGATAATTTTGAATTTGAGCCTTGTCATTAGTCCTAAGTTGAACGAATACTGCAAATTATTTTAATAAATCATGTTCCCAACAGAGTTGCATATCTCTTCTAAATTTCCTTGAACCTTGTTTATTTAATGGCATGCATGAGGTTTTAATGCAAAGTTAACTGAGTCAATTTTGACAATTTGACAATTGACAATTAGTCAATTGAGCATTGAGTTAATACTCGTTAAGTATTCAGGAAGCATTTAATAGGCTTTCTGTTAATCTTTACGCTACACTGAAGCTAATCTCGATTTGTGATGGTAACAACGTCAGTTGTATACGGTGCGATAACATAACTTTCTTTTTTTAAATTAACTACCTTTACAAAAAGGCAAATACAGTATGTTGCCGCATCCTGTACAATTATGGCGGACAGCAGCAGCAGGAGTTTGGCTTGGACACTTTGAGCTGTAATTTCTGGGTTCCTCTACACGGGTGATTTACCGAAAATAAATATATCACAAGTAGCCCAAATAGTGAACATTTGACTAAATGATCTTTTTAATGAATTGAATCGCTCTTTTGATCATTCTACTCAAATTTTTCACACGTTGGATCAATATGATCAAAGACAGTGAAAATGTAACGCAAGTTTTTAAAATAAAGTCGAGGCTTGAAACACTGCAGTACACCACTTACAACCTTAAGAAATAAGATTGGCTCGGAATCCGGCTCTCATTCAGTGTTCATCTATTCGAGAATTGAAGTTCACTCAAAACCTTGCCATGAGAGACGGCCGTAACTTATCATAATCAACAATCTACATATATAATCGACTATGTATCTCCATCTCTCTGTATCTGTGTGTGTCCGTCCCATTACTTCCTATCTATTACTGAAGAAAAATTATTGACCTGAAATCAGAATGGGTATCCATGTATTACAAGCATTGTATTGTGGATACCAAAGGCACCGGATCACTATGAAACACGCCATTTGTTCCGTTATTAATTTTCTTCTCTTACACGGCCATGTTATCGTTAGGTAAGATATAAAATGAAAGTTCTGTATAAATCCAAGAAAAATATTCTGATTCTGATGGTACCACGGGTAATCCTGAAAAATGTATTTATTTCACAGATCCTTTATTTTCTTACTTTTGAATCAAGGAATTTTAACGGGTATTATCTGGACCACGTTATCGTTAGATAAGATTCACAAAGGAAGTCCTGTATACATTAATGAAAAGTATTCATTTAAAACACAGTAATTTGTCGTAAATATTCAATGCATTTATCTCTATAATAATTTCAAATTAGTCAAATATGAATCGTTTAATTTCCATGGGAACTGGCTAGTGTTCTTTAGAACTAGGCTAATGTTTTCAAATCCTGTTCGTATGAGAAATCGGGGTACTTGAATTAAATAATTGAGGAAACGAGTTTATTGCGATATGTTTTTATTTGCTACCTGTTATGTTGTAGACAAGGACAAATAATTCTTCAGTGTTAAAATAAAGCGCATTCGTGGGGGCGTGTGAATGCAAATGATTTGGACTGTCAATTTATGCTCTGGTTCTCTGACGTCTTCCTTAGATATCCAATTACTAAGAAATATCAGACAGGATAACTCATTATTCAATTATTTCTAGTTTATCTGTCATAGAAACCAAATCAGTACGTGAGCTTCCAAAACTGTTATTTTTGAAATAAAACGTTATATAAAATTTGATACTACAAACAATTTCTATTATTGATTGTAGTGAGGACTACTGGATTTTGATAGAGTTTAGAAAAAATACGCATCCGAACCTTACCTCTTGTTGCAGTTTACTGTGTACATACAATTTTTAAATATTTGTAAACGGTGCCCAGAGTACTCTAGTCTTTTACTCTAGTAGATCGATCAGTTAGCTGTTTATATAAGAAGTTGTGCATGTGAAGAATGGTTTCAGTTCAGTCAATTCTGATCATTAGTTGTCGAGCAAT